>VYZW01000340.1:2989-14087 GCA_013401315.1 Balaeniceps rex
AGAAGAAAGCATTCAAGTCCTGGCTCAATTGACGGTATTTGCTTTAACTGGCTGTACCAAAGAGTCCATGCTCCTATGTATGCTGGTGTTGCTGCATAGCTTTATTGTTTCCCCTCAACTTTTCTTCCCTTAATCTGAAACCTTAAAACAAAGTACCAAAATTTGCTGCAAGGAAAGTAATGATCCTCCAAAAGAAATTCAGTGCAACTGGAAAGAACCATTTTAATCAGCTGACAGAATTGCATCGTTTAGGTTTCTTTTAAAAATCAGTAAGTGGCTGCAAATGTTTCTAATGTCTTCATGTCTTTAAAACTGTCACTGGGGAGCTCTCATTCTTACCACAAAAGAAGTTTTTATCATTTTGAAATTATTATAAAGGCAACTGGTACTTGGAAGGGGCTAAAATGCACTTCATGTCTACAGTGTTTTTCTGAGTTTGCTTGGTGGCAAAAAATAGGTTTAAAAATCCTTACCCTATTTCTGCTTTCTTCTGGGTTTTGGGGTTGGGTTTTTTTCTGATTTTGTGTGGGTCAGATGGATATGTTACAGAATTTTATGCTATAGAATATTGTGCTATCGAAGCCTAAGCCTGAACTAAACACTTCTTCCCAAAACCTCTCTATCCAGTAAGGATATCACAGACTTCTGCTGTACCTAGGACTGTGCTCAGCTTAGATTAGCTGGAAGTGTTTTCTAACACCCAGGTCTGGATCAATCTTCCCTTCCATTCACATGCAGAATACACATAATTATGCATATTGCTCTAGCAGGACTTGACAAATGGCTACCACTGAATGAAATCTGTATAATCTATGTAACAAAATGGTTCTGAGAAAATGAAATATAAAGTAGACAAAGACAGAGCTACATCTTCATAAACCAAAGTGGACTGAACAGCCCTGCTCAATGTGCAAAGTGGGCATTCCCCTTCGAGGTCAGATTGACCAGAGGCTCTTTGCTGGAGGTCTCACCACTGATACTTTTTCCTTCATTCAGATTCATCTTTGAAAGATTAGCATTTCTCTAAGATGAGTCTGAGTGTAGCTTTTGAAATCATACAAGCACCTGATACAGTTACGTAATGCCCCCCCCACCGTATGTATGCTTTTGTGCCTTGCAGTTGTATTCTCTGAACTCTAACACTAAAAGAGAAAAATGTATCAATCATTCATGGGAAAGGCCTAGCTTTAGTTTAGGGAGATGGAGAGCAGAATCTATTGCTCCAGTTAGTGGCAGAAGGAGACCGTAGTATTCTGACTGTTGCTTCCACTTCTGTGAGCCCCTGCTTGCTCCTATCCAGTCCAAGCTTAAAATAACAATAACATTAGCTTTGTCTCTGACTCTGAAAATAATTGATTTCATTTAAGTTGCTGTATAACTGACAAAGAAATGTTGCAAAACTGTTGCTATTCTTTCTTCACTTTTCCTTTGTCTTCTCCTTAGAGAAGAGTTAATGATGGTATTAAGCCATGTTCTGTCAATATTTATGCATGTGCAACTCCCAAATAAGGCGTGCTCTGCTTGACATAATTACCGAAGATGCAAAGATCACAAGCTGATCAATGCGAACTGCTTTTCTGTGGTTGGGTTTTTTCAAATAGATAGATCATGAGTCCAATCCTGTATTCCTTACTCCCAGGAAACCTATTTGGATTTTCTTAATCAATATCAGTACTGTTAATCTCTAGTGATTAGAATATCACAGGCAAGCATAAAACTCTGAAGTCCCTGAGACTTCATAATATGGGAAAAATTCTTCTTGAGACCTCTCCTAACTTCCTATCCAACATAAACAATACAGAAAAATATACTCAATATTTTAATTTCCAGTTCTCTCATTCCATCAGTATGTAACAGATAATATTGTTGGTGTTCCATTTCCGTCACTTTTTTTGAATTCTATTAGATATTTATGGGTTATTTCTCATGTACAGTACACCACCACTACAACAGCTAAATCATGGCTAGAAGCTATCATTATTCTTATACAGTGTCTCTCTTTAATTTATTTTTCTGATTCAGACTCCTCAATTACATTCCTCAGTTCATTCTGTCCGGACTTTTCCTAGCCGATCACTTGTGAATGTGTCAATGATTGTGAAAGTGTAAATAGAATTTAACTTGGACTCTCAATTCTTCCCTAGCCTCCCTCTTGAAAAACAACATAATTGATTTGAAAAGGCTTGCCTTAAAGGTTAGGAGATCCTTAATATAGACATTAGTTGGAAGAAAAAATAAAATTGTGTTGCTAGAGATCTACCTCTGAACTTACAAAGACAAAATGCAAACATTTCTGTTAATATAGAAAATATGTTTCACAGCCATAGAAGCAATCAATAAAAACATTCCTTTGGAGGAAAACTTAACAAACTGTTTCAGAGATCAAATGATAAAGAGTAAGAAACGTCCAATCTACTGTATCAAAAAAGGTGCCATGAAGGTTCACTCTGGGGGATTTAGCGTGTATGTTCTCATGACAACAAAACAGAGAGCATTAGCAAAGGAAGAGAAATCAAAGGACAAGAAATTCAGATGTCATTTTCTAGCTTTGAAAGATTTTATTTGAGAGAGAACTACTTCAAAAAAATTCAGACTGACAATTACAATCTACTGTCATTCCTGAGAAAAAAATAGTGACGTAGCTCTGATGTCAGACTCCCTTAGTTTTAGGTGCAAGACGAGAATTTTGAAATTCATTAAATATAAGCATATTTCTTTTTTTCCTCCCGATACATGAATTACAAGCAAAGCTAGAAAGAGTTTACACTTTATTTGTTGTACGAATGCTTGTTGAGGAAACACCATCCTGATTTGAGAGAAGGCTGCTTTTGAGGCAAAAGCAAGGTAATTGTCCAATGAATTTACCCAAGAATTGGATAGGAACTCAATTCAGTGAAGAAGGAATTTCCCTCTATTCAGAGACTCTCTTCCCTAGCTATACCTCCACAGTTGTCAATAACATCTATGACTTAGGTCAACCCCTTCATAGCTGATGATCAGTAACATAAACATGGTGCTCATGTTCACTCCATGTAGCCATATTTCAGCAACAGTTAATTTATTTTTCCAATTTTAATTCTGGTGTTGTTAACTGATGAATGAAACAGAAAAAAAAAGAAAGTTCAAGTGCATAGCCAGAAGTTCCTCTATAAAGCTTTTTTCCCACCTATTCAGTTTACATGAAAAATACTGTTGATGTGCTTGAAGTGCCAGTATGACATACAGTCACATACTGGCCTTGTTGAACTGCTGTTGTTAGCTGTATCTCTTGCTGAACTTCGTAATCATCTACAGAATCAAATGCTGGGTCATTTGATACAATTACTGTGATGTTCAGCAACGTTTATTCAAAAGCTGTGTGTGTGCATGTGAGAACAGTAGGCTTGCTTTAAGTAGCAAAGTTCCCTTGGTACATGCTGCGCGTGCTAGGATGTGGAGAGACGTTTTCATTTATTTAGTAGGCGTGAGGTAAGTGGTCTAGGTGGTCACTGCAGGGTCAACACCGCAGAACGTGGAGGCTTTCAGCTCGGCCTTGCGAACAACTAGTTAGCTTGTGTCCACTGAGCATTACTTTGCTGCACCCTTTGCTTAAGTCGCATGGTAGCAGTAGGAATAACTAAAAAAGGCCTCTCTTGCAGTCACACGTTATTTCCATTTTATGCCATCCCAATCTGTAACTCCAACTTTTCTCAGGCTGTTAGTCATCTTCTAAAACTTTCACATTTCTGGTGTTTACAGAGTTTTAGGGCTCAGAGAGAGCTGTGAAAGTATGCAATTAGTGACAAGGATGAGAGATGGCAGAACCTTGTCATTTCATTATATTTATATTATAGCGCTCACAGAACTTCCCAGTAGCCAGCTGCCTCTTCTGAGAGCTATTGCACAGACCTAGCAGAAGACTACTGTTGCCCTTACCATCTTGGACTTCAATTTTTCACTATCCTTTTTGTGGTCTGTCAGAGGGGAAGCTGGAGTACTTATATTTCAAAAGTGGTGGCATCATTTGAATGGGGTTAACAGGAGTTTACCCTAGAAAAGCATAAGCTTAGGGTACATCTATGGAAGATTTGACTGCAGTGTAAAGGTACTAAATGGATTTTAGGTGAGCTTGCTCAGAGATGAGCTTGAGGACCCATGGCAGTACAGAATTCAGTGTGGGGTATCCATATGGATGAGAAGCTAAACTGTGTGCTGTTATAATTAAATAGGATGTGGTACCAGAGTGAGCTGTCGTCTTTTTTTTTTTACAGCTGCCTAGGGTATGTCTACATTGCAGCGCCATTTGTGGTGTAGATGCAAACTTCTTTAGCAGGAACCAGATTTCCGTTTCTCAGACACTTGCTTAAGCAGAAAGGAAGCTAAAATTCTCTTCTCACTGTTTTTATGTCTGTGGCTTTCCAGGGTTTCTGTTTTGTTCCAGATTGCATCGCCATGTCACATGTAAAATTCCACATCCAAGAAAGGGGTGGAGGGCTATGCCTCCTCTGAGTTGAAGAAAAAAGTCTGAAATCATTTGTGCAGTAAATGAAATAGGCTCAAGCCTCCTCTATGGTATGCAACTAATTAGCTGATGTTCATTTTCAAGTGTGTTGTTCACAGTCAAGCTGAGACAATGTGTAATATGCATTATAATGTCCCAGGAATGTGTCATGATTCTAACTGCTTCCTTTTACTACTGCTGCTCCCAACCATGAATAAACCCTGTTTGAAATCTTGAAAGGTGATGGGTGTATTCTGGAGACGTACACTTTCAACGTCTTCTGAATCTGAGCTCTCTGTGATGTAAAGGCTGTGAAAGAACGACTCTGGCACTACAGCCTGGAAAATGTCTTCCTTTTGGCTTTTTCTCTCTCTTTGTTTCTTCCTCTCTCTTCTTGATGATTATAAAAAATTTCTGTTCTATCATTTAAAAAAAAATTGTTGCTCAGAGACTTTTGACTATTTGCATCCATGTAATTTTAATAATACATGTACTGGATTTTAGTGCTAGCAATGAAACATGATTTATTTTCTATTATTTATTGCTATTTATTTAGGATTTTGTTAACCGTCTCTGTAGTTACAAGCAGCTATAAGCCAGCCTAGTGAGTCATTTCCTTTACACTGACACCCATTGAAATGGCTCCCTTGCTGAAAATTCACTGATGTAACCAGACAAGCCGTATCGCGAGAGGTCATAGCTCATTATTTCCCATTTGCTCAAGTATGTGAATGTTTCCTGGACAGAATAAAATCAAAAGAAATCTAGTCCTAGGGGGGTCAAGGACACAAGGGAGAATGAATTTTATTCACATGAATTGATGCAAAATTTATTTGTAAAAGTAAGTCTGGTTCCCATCGCAGACAGAAATGGGGCGATAAAAATGTTCTTATTAACGCTCCCTATCTACACAAGCCCTGGTGTCAGGCTTGCCTATGTGTTTAGAGATAAAGTATTAAAATCGTGATAATGCACTGACACTTGTGGAGAAAGCAGAGCCATAATTGACTTAATACTTAGAAGCAGCTAAACTAAATAGACATTATTAGTTCTTGGCATTTGTCTGGTAACTTGGTTCATTTACTCATCGTGGTCATCTGAGGCCTCAGTTTTCTCCCTCAGTGCTTAGAAGGCATATAACCAGATCAAGGAGAATTTTATTTCTGGAACATTCAAGTGGAGGTTGTAGCTGTATTTTGTTGGTAAGAAATCACATGCTTACAATGTACAAAGTGTAAAGGCATGCATGTAAATGCTGGAGATCAAAGAGTTAGTCTTCTATGGGGATTATCTAATGTTACTACTTTCTTCCTCACTTATTATTATGGCACCACTCAGAATATAGTGGGATTTCTTGTCATATTTGTTGATATACTGGAAAATACTTGAACTTCCTCCAAGTCTGCAGATCTGTCTGCCAGGATGGATTCCTGCAGAACCCGGAGGGGCAGCTTTGGGAACATCACTGTGGTTTTTCACTAGACTAAGATACATTCAATAAATAAACAAGCAGACCAACAAACCAACCAACCAACCAACCTTGGGATAAATCAGGTTCCAGATACCGGCCTAAAAAAAGAAAATCCTGCCCTGGCACGCTTCCTCTCCTAGATAGCATTGTGCTGCCATGTTCTGCCTGTCCCTGCAGGCCATGCCTCATCTTCCTTTGTCACACTCTCAGCTTTGTGGCTTTTTGGGCCAACAAACAAACCAGCATAATGAGAACAGAGGGAAGATTTACTTTAGACATTAAATGGTCTCTGTGGTAATTTATGATCTTTTTTATCTTTTTAAGAAACCCCAGTGGTTAAAAAAAAAAAAACAAAACAGGTAAAATTGCATTTTTAAAACAGATACTGCACATTCCTTACCAATACTGGGGGGAGGGGGAAAGCGAGATTTGGCTGCTTTAGTGGCTTTGCTGCTCACCATCCAGAGGGGAGGTATGTGGATGCCTCGCTGCCTGCAGCGGCCGGGTGACCGCAGGGCTGAGAGGCAGCTCTGGAATCAGTGGCAGGTAGTTTGGCATGTCTTTAGCATCGCTTTGCCTGCACAACTTCCTGTCACATGGCTCCCACACCCATTCCCTGTCACAGCTTCACTTCTTAAATAAAAAGAAACTGACAGCAATAAGGAATTAAAAAGGCCTCCGTCAGAAGAAAGAAATGCATGCAACTGTCCTGGAAGGAAACAAGTTTGGATATAAGGAGTTTAGGAGAGAATTTAAATTTCTCTTGTCTTTTAAATACCTGAGTAAGTTCATTTGCTTTGCTGAAGCTGATTTTATGATTAAACAGGCATTTATCTCCCATTCACTTTCTGCAGAAAAGGCAGACAGAAAGGAAGCCTTGTGGCTTTTCAACCTCTTGAGTAGAGGCTTTTCGTGCCTTGTAACATTCTTCACATTGGGGTAAATAATCCCCAGTAAGAGGTGGGGAACCTCACATGTTATTTATGAGGTGAACCTCACAAAGCTTGAATTTCTGATTCTTTTCCCATAAACATGGAACAGTATAGCTGCTTGGCTGAAAGTGGAGTCTTTTATTGTTAGGTACATTTGCTTTCGTCCCTGATGCTACAGCATATCTCATGCAACCTTGTCTGCTGATCTACAGAACTCCTGAGCAGGGGCCTCTGCAGTCAGCTTCCTTTCAGGCATCAGTCTGCACATGAGAAGTCTGAAACTACTCGCTACCAAAGAAACCATCATGGATCACTGCCGTCCTTCTTTACAGCACTCTTTCAGAAGGTAGTTACGGGTTCCCTACCTCACTGACAGTTTTAACAGAGTATATGAACTGTTCAGGTTCATACCACCGTGTTTTGCAGTATTTTGTGGAAGCTTGTTTAGAAATATTCTGGTCATGATCGTTTTCTAGCATCATGCTGTTTAGGGGAAGCAGAATAGACTATGCTTGACTTAACTACAGTCTCATTCATTTTGGGGCAGAAGGCAGGTTCTACATCACTGTGCAGCCCCCCTTTTTTTTTTCTGATCTATTAGGGGGAAAAAAGAAATAATTAATACTTAATTGCATCAAATGGGCTCAAAATTTGCTCTGAATTGCACGCACCTAACTCACTGGCAATTGTACTTGCATTACCTGAAGGCATTTAGATTGCTTCATGAGATTCCCTTTCCTTTAGCCAAATACATAATACTTCTCCTCTGAGATCTGAACTGTTTTATTTAGTAATTAAGGTAGTTTATGCAACATCTTAAAGGTGCAAATGGCAGATACATCAATTCCAAATCCAAGGACTAACTCAATGGCTCTTAAAGATTTCCCATTAGCGAATTCTCTGAAGACAGAGAATTCTCTTGAAGGCATATGCCTCTACATTTGGATTTGGCCCATTTTAAACCAGTATCAGAGACCTAATGAAAATAAACACTCCTAAATCTAATGGACATTTAATAACATCCTCTCATTATGTAGTTTTACTACTTTCTTTTTCATTTCCTTCACATATTTTAGAGCTGACTCTCTCATGTTACTCACAGCCCTTTGGTCATGGCAGGTTTGATTTTGTCCTACAGAAGGACAAAATGAATGTGTGTAGAAATTTGAAATAAAGTTAACTTTGTGTTGATGCTTGCCAAAGAGAATCCTCAAAAGGTTCACAGCAAAGCTTTTGACAAATTCTAAGATTTTTGAAATCTTACAGCAATCCTGAGCTGTTATGGCTTGAAGATGATAATTTCATCAAAAAGTTCCCCAAACACAACTGGGCAGGTGAACTAGAGCAATGGAAATATAAATTCAAGTTCATGCTTTTTGTATTTAATATTATTTTTGCCCTAGGTTCTACACATATCAGTGAAAGAGGCCTGATCTATCTGCACATATAGTATGAAACTAGATAGCAAATTAGGAATGACATGTTGGCAACTTGCTAGTGGATGAGTGTCACTTGTTTTACAACACAGTATATTTTGCATTTTGCTGTCTTCCTTCAAATCTCCCCATTCATATCTCTGAATGCTCAGTCTTGGCTGGTCTTGTATGCCAGAGATGAATGGGGGGCACCTTTCCTTAGCAAGGTACTGTGATCCACGCTCCTAGCCCTTCCTGGTCTTTCATTTCTTGTGTTGTGTTTGATACCTCTAGTGGCAATACAGAGCATTGGGAGAGCATATAATTATTTGTCCACATCCTCTTTTGGGGACTAGTTATAGATTTTCCCTGCACTCTTAGTCAGGTTGCTGGATTTCTTCTCACTGGCAATGACTGTAAGATTTTAACTGGGCTAGGCAAATAACTGATTTTTGAGGTCTGTTCCAGAATTCAAACAAAGATTTGTCTGCTTTTGGGGAAACAAATAATTGAAACTTCTAGATGAACCTGAGATAAAACATTTAATTTTGTTTTGGATTGTTTAACACCTTTTAAAAGACACCTGTCAAAGTAAAAAAGTTATTTTGAAAATGAATAATCAACAGTTTTAGACACAAAAATTTCTTTCTGATCTTTGTGAGCAAACCTATTTGTTTCCCTACTGAAGTACATTCTGCAGGAAGTTTACTACTCACTGAGAACATCTTTGTCCACCGTTTCACCCAGCCAACAACAATCTTAGCAAAGACAAGGGCTAGCAAAGACATGGAGCTAGAATATGAAAGTTTGCTCTGCAATTAAATTTCTCACCAGTTGTATAACGTAAACTTTACCAGGTTAGGTACAGGAAGAAAAGTAAGCAGTTTCCATCTTGTTGACAGTTAGTTCCCACTCTCTGGGCCTGTCAAATGCAAACCAACATTTTTGCTCATGGGCCCAAGGATAATTTATCAACCTCTTCTGATATCCAGGCTTCTTACTCCAGGCTTTCCAAAACAATTTTCACTGGCTATGTACGCACAGAGTAGGGTTTTGGTTTTACTGTTCTCTTTAAGAGATAGAACATCAAGAATGGCAAAATCGTTTTGGGATGAGCAAAGATGGCTATCTTGCAGAGGTTTAAGTCTATTCTAATTCAGGTATTAACCCTCACATTAGCTGCTTTTATCTAGTTGAGGAGTGAGATCTTGTTTAAAAAAATCTCCAATTATGCTTCAGATTAAAATGTTGGCTGCAGATTATGGAAATTCTGTGTGCCCTTGCTCTGGGGACACTGACTACTGAGAGAGGTGGGACACAGAGTACAGAGCAGGAATTCCTGTAACCACTCCAGCTTAATCCACTTCCCCACATGAATTGGCACCCATCTTCTTTTCTTGTTTGTTCCAACACAGTGGGCCACTCAGTAAGGGCTTTGAGATATACTTGTGGCACTAACGGTAACATATATGTTGCTCAACGGCTAGAATTTGTAATAGCGTGTTTGTGGTTTGCGTATGTGTGCACGTAAGAGGCTATTTCCTGTCTTCCTGTCTCCATTCCATCTCCCACAGTCCCTGTACCTATGAAAAAGTGCATGTTTTGGATTGTTTTTAATTAGTCTAAACTTTCTTGCAACTTCTTAAAAAATAACATTATTTTGGCTCTATTTTCTACCGTAGAAGAATTTTATGATTTTTTATGAGAGTGCCTCAACTGCAGGTATTTAATTGAAGCTTGCAAAATAGTCAAATAAAAAGTCTGCCTCTTTCCAGCTGTCACGTTGTTTAAGCCTGTTTGGTACCATATCAGGAGTACTAAAATTTTAACTGTACTGAACAGTAAATGGAACCGTTTAGTAAACTGTGTCTGCAAGATTGTAAGTAAATATCTCTTCCCTAATTAGCCAGTAATACATTATTTGGATCAGCTAAAATAAATAGGCAGTTGTTGCTACTGCCATAAAATGCATTTCTAAAACTCACAGAAAAAGAGGGCAACTGCTAGGAACTCGTTCGTCCAGGTTGTTCATGACTGTTCATGCTGTAACGTTGTCAAATTGCACCACTGCAAGGTATTTGCTGTACACCAAGTAGGCATGAAACTCTGTTTAATACGAATTATACTCTCTACTTCCCGAGTGAAATATGACTGAGTTTATTTGACCAAATAAAGGGATAAGTAATAAATAGGTCGCATGTTACTATTTTATAGCACTATTTTAGGTATTAGAGATGAGCTCTTTTCTGTGGGCTAGTTTCCAGGATCCTCTGTTTAATTGTCAGCTTCAACTCTTCAGAAGAAATGTTCTCTGAAAATCTGAAAGTATCAGGGGTTTTTTGTTACTAGGGTGCAACTATAGACAGTTCATAACCTGTTTATTCCCTCTGGATACTGAGAAAATTAAAATTAAATCTTTTACCTTTAAATTCTGAAATATACGGATGTATAGTAATATAAATTACTTAAACTTTGTTAAAAGTAGATGTTTACAGTTAAAACACTACAAAAAGAGGCTTACACAGTATGAAATAGGATGTATGTTTTAAAATGGCTAAAGTTTAATGTTTTAAAATGGCTAAAGTTTAGTATTTTAAAAGAAATAAACATTGGTCCTTTTTCCTCAAGAAATAGCTATGGAATTTTTTTGACAACTTTTGAACAAATAACAAGACAGCTAGAGATAATAATCTATTAAATATAAAGTCTTTGAGTTAAAATGTACCAAGCATGGAATGTGAATTTGAAGGAAAGCTGAAAATTGAAGCATGAAAAAATGAGGAAGTAGTTGATTTCAGAA
>VYZW01000342.1:2884-35511 GCA_013401315.1 Balaeniceps rex
TTCTCACAGAAACCTGAGGGCTTGACTTCTTAGCCTCTTGCCAATAGCTACTACTATAATTATTACCATAAAGATAACTACTTACCTAACAGAAGCTATATATGTAAAACACAGAGCTGCATGGATGGTAAATCAACCTCTCCCCTAGCACATATGTAGTGTTCTATATCTGTACCTATGTGCAAACGGAAGTTTGACTTCTGAGAAACTACTTCCAGCTTTCTGTAAATGAGGACATGCCCGCCCCCACACCCAGAAGGAAACAGCAGTGTGTTTGCTATGGGCAGTTTAGGAGATGTTTCTGATCGAGAACTCCAATATGTATCGCATGGGTTTATATTTTAAATGGAATTAAGTGGCCATGCAGAACTAAATGACAACTCCACCAACAAACTCTAACCATCAGCAGACAAAACAAGAGCAGTGACACTGCCAAGTCACATTTGTAGCATTCTGGCACCATGCCCTCACTCTGACTCCCGAAAAATGTGACAGAGGTAAGAAAATTTGTAATACTTGTTCACCAATTTTTGGACCATCTGGCACAAAAGCATGCCAGTTGGTATCAACTGTGATGCATGCAGCAGAAGCTGAACTGACAGATCCAATTCGTGCAGGTCATCAAACAGCTCTGACACAGTTAACTAGATTACGGCAGCCTTGGGGACAAGTTTTAACCAACAATATAAAACTAGAAGTCCATGATTCTGTAACTTTTTAGTACTGCTTTGATCAGTGCAGCTATACATTGAAATATGATGTAGATACATGGATACTGATTTAGGAGTATTATACCTTGGAAAATTCTTGGTTCTACTGTACACATGCAGCCTGTTTTCCTTAGGAAAACAGCATTTACACACAGAAGGGGAAAAATCCTTTTCCTTTTTTAACATAGTTAAAATATATAAACACTGTTAAAGCAGTGCTGGTGTTCTGCTCCTGAATATGGTTGAACTTAACTTACTGGGGTGTGAGTTTTATAACTAGAGGGACTATGCACACCAACCACTAATCATAGCTCACCACTATTTAGCTGCATGGAACCAACAAGCTTATTTGAGGTTCTGGAGCAGCCAAATAATGGGAGACAAGGAACTCAACTGGTTTTTAAGACAAATTTGAAGAAATACATGAAAGAAACAACATGCTATTGGTGCTTGCATCAGCAGGAAACTTCACTGAGTGATCCAAAAGACTTCCAGCTCTTACTTCCTCTGTCTGCACAAGTTAATCTGTAACTTACAGAAACAAGACAAAGTCATCCAACAGCAGCAGCTTTCTGCATGCCTCTCATGCCACTGCATGATGCTTGGAGAAAACCTTCAGGACACACCTTCCCCAGTGGATCACTGGGAGCTTTCTTAAGAATGGCCAGTACAGAATGATGACATTAATGACACTGTTTTCAACCTGTCAAACATTACCCACTGTGCACACCTCTATCTACCTATAGTCTGTTCACATACTTGCACATTTCCATCATATAACAGCATCCCTTGGTTTTAAAACTTTGCATTCAGAAACATCAGTTTTATTTACCCAATATAAACCATCACCTGCAACCAGCAGCTGCTAAGAGGATGGTTGAGGTGATACAGCTCAGGCAGTGCTTCCCCTGATTTCACTTCTTCCACGATATGTCATTAATTAGAAAATGTTAGCGTCCTCAACCCTTGTAGGTACAAGGGCTGTCCACAAATGTATCAAGGAGCTATCATTACACCAACTCTACTACCTTTAGGTACCTGCAGAAAAGCAGGTCTTGACAGTCTATGATTTACTAGAATCCTCAGAGAGGCTTAAGTGGCTCCCTGAGAACCAAATGAAGCTGGCAGGCGTTGCCCACCAGGACTGAGGTGAGGGTTGCAGCAGCCCAGAGATAAGCATGTCTGATGTCTAGAGTCTTGCTTCCAGGCAGAGCAGTCAGTCACTGATGGAAGTAAAAGTGGTTCAGTGCCCTAGAGCTACAACACAGCAAGGCTCTGGGCTGGGAGCAGTCTCCAACTAATGGCAGGGGGGTAGACACTGCACTAGACATTTATCAGTTCAAACCTGTTCCCCCTGCCATCTTATCTCCACTCAAGTCAGGGCTTCAAGCAGCTTAAGAAAAAAAACATAATCTGTAAGTTTAACCATCACACAAAAGCAGGAAGAATACAGCCGCAGGCCAAATTTCAGAGAAGGCAGTCTTCTATCTGGACAGCTTTGAGAGTACATTGGGCAGCATCAGCAGGTGGAGAGGGTCCTAGAGAAAGGCAGACATGCTGGTGCCACCCTGGCTGGTTAGAGGATGGATGCTCTACACTAGGGGAGCACAAGATCCACATCTGACCAGCAGAAGAGAGCTGGGCACTGCAAGCTGAACTATGAAGAAAATAATCATGTAACTGTATCTTGTCAAAAAAGAAGTCACCCCAGATGATGAAAATTAGGAATTACTGAGTAGGCAGAAAAATATAAAGGACAAAGTGCTGCTTGAGATGTGATAGATCTAAGGATAAGAAATATCAGGTTTGTAGGCAGAGGCAATATTTTATTGGATCAATCAATATAGATGGAGAAAAATGAAGGACTTCTGTGCCCATAAGCATGTCCATTAGGTCTGGCACAGCAAAGATCAAGCTAAGCATTCTGTCCCACTGAAGTCTGACGGTGTTAACAAAGGGTTAACACTCACTTGGAAAGCATTTGTAGGTAGACTGAGAGGGGAAAACAGGAACTGACAGGTGAAAAATGTTTAGGGATTTGCAGCCACTAAGTGGTTCAATTAACACCTTTTAAGTCACATACACCATAAATCTTTCATTTTTACAGAATATGATTAAGGATCATAAGACAAAAACAATCCTGTTCCAGCTCTCTGCCTTAATTCTCCCCTCATCACCACCCAGCTCTCTTTACAAAGTCTAAAACTAGAGTTTTCTCCTTGACATTGCAATACCTGAGCTTCTTTATAACTTAAATCCTCAAAAGTAACCTTTGTAGAGCACAATTCAGGATTGGATAAGGTGGAGGGGAGCTCCCTCTCCAGGTAAAGGATGCTTTTTACCACGGGCTGACTGTCCTTTTTTTGTTATTCTCTGGCATCTGCAATAACACAGGCCTGAAAGAAGGCTGTCCTGGAGCTGGGACATTACAATGTTTCTCTTCCATGTGACTTCCCTGGGACCTATAAAGGGTTGAGAAGCTACTGCCATGCTCTCCTCAAGGGAAGCACTGATATTTCTTCCATGCCCAACACAGGCAATTTTGTCGAAACTTCAAAGGCATCTACTTTTTTGGGTTCCCTTGAGATGTTATCATGGGTAACAAATTGAATAACAAACTCAAAAATGCATGGGGGAGTAAGTTGAAGGGGAAAGGAAAAGGCAAAGGTGAGATGGACCAAAAATGCAACTTACACAGTCCTCCAACAGGTTAAGCATCAAAACCCCACAAGTACATAAAAATAACCTTTTGTAGAAAATCCTTAGATGGCTTGCAGTCACATCCAGGGAGAAACTGAAATGTAGAGGCTATGAGATACGATACAAAAAATAGCTGCCTAAGGCTGAGTGAGGTACTGCAGAGCTCAGCACTGGATTGAAACAAGTTGTGTGAGGCCATCTTTTATTTTAAATACTAGTAGCTGTATTTTTTCAGTTTTTGCTTTGTTCTTTAATCCAGAAACAGGGCGATAGTTACACCCCAGAGGTTTATCTTGCCATAAGTTGTGATAGCTTTCCTTCCTAGGAGCTTAGCCTGGAGAAACTCTAGTTGAAAGCTAATCACTGACCTCTGAAACACTCTAACCTCAGCATCCAATCTGGACACACAGGAATCCTGACCCTGTAAAGATTTATGTGCACCCTTCATTTTATTTGGAGACACAAGTGGGCCAGCTCGGCCAGCTTTGTCAGTCACGCTGATGTTTCTTTCATGAGCCAGTATTTTTATGGCTGAAATGTCTCAAATTCAGGATCAAGTTACCCAGTGTCAACCACCCCTCTGGCAGTGAAAGTTAAATGGAGTTAAAGCTTTTAATAAGGCACAAACCGCTGTGGTCTGACCTGCTTCCAAGTGCCAAGTATTTCAGATCCAGTCTATTACCATGAGTCAACCGATGCCCAGTAGTTTTAGGACTGAAATGTTTTTAAGGGAATGATCTATTACTGCAAGGAACATCCACGTGAAGAACAATACTAACCAAATACTTCAGAGACACACAGAATTACATTATCATTATGAATGTTTTAAAAAAAAAACCAACTTTTCTCTAATCAATCCAAAGAAAACCTCTAGTAGGGTTAAGAGACAAATACTTTTAAAGAAAAACTTCATCTTATTGCAAAGTGAAGCAGTTACTCTGAAAACTGTAATTAACGAAAGTTGAAGGTGTATTTCCTTATAACCTGTTTAGCGTCAAACGCTTTCTGCACTGGAAATACAGGCATCCAACACAACCACTTGTGAGATTTTTCAGCATAAAGAGAGCTCATACCTCTCCAAACAGCAAAGACTCTACAATGAAAAACACCATACGGCAAGTTTTTGCTTAATTTAAACTTAATAGCGAGAACTGACCGCCATTTTAAAAACTGACAGCAATATGCCCATGAACTGCTATTAGGATAAAGCAATCATGCATTTGATTTATTGACACTGAAAAATGAAAACAATAAAATACTAGCAGCCTCCTTAAAAAAAAAAGCCTACTGATGCTTTGCTTTTACTGCACTTGACTAAACAGATGCAGCTGATTTTGGAGGTTTGTGGTAACATCTACCACTGAAGTACAGATGCTGCAAACACAGTGGTGAGCGTGCAGAATACTAAACATGGATTTCAAAAGCGTGTTTACCTAACCACACTTGCACATCACCTATCGTAGATTAACGAGGCCTAAAGCCAATTTCTTTTACCTGAACACTAGATCTCCGTATTTTTCTCCCCCTGCAACCTATGGCAAAACAACAAATCTGCCTCTTGAATAAATCAGAGAAGAGCTGTGGCTCGCTGCTAGCCGTTCATCATCTTCTTGTCCTTTCCTATCTCCTCCTGCATGGGGGGAGCCGCAGATTATTGTCTGCCATAGCTAGGGACACAGCAAGTCATAATTAGCTCACAGGATGCTGTTTATAGCTACTACACAATGCCAGGATTTGTTTCTTGTACTGAAGCTATGAATCTGTAAATGGGATTTTTATGAGGATTTATGTGTCATCTTGTGTGTTTCCTGGCAGCTTATGCCACTGTCGTTCCCGGGGGACGCAATGCACATTTACCAGAAACCCAACACACCGACTTCCTCTCTGTTCTTAAAAATAGGGATGAGAAAGCTCAGCAGATGATGAAAAAAGAATGTATTTAAGAAGCAGGTGGGTGTAAAAAAGGGGGTTGGAAAAGAGGAAGAAAGACTCAGCTACAGCTGGTACCAGGGCTCTGCTCCAGAAAAGCCTACAATCAATTACTGCTGGCAAGAAGCTCAACCTTTCAGCAGGCGCCCAGCTGGCACATGGCAGAGTAGGGCTGGGCTGGTGCCAGCCCCATCCCAGGCAAGGGCTTCCCCTCTTGCAGCTGCTCCAGGCCAGCAGACTTGCTCTTGGCCACACACAAGTCCTCACAAATGCTGTCACCTGTCTTGCTTTTATAAAAGCCCATCAGAGCTACTGCTCCTCCGAAAGCTGAGTCACCAACATAACCACTAACAATTTATGTTCCAGCATCATCACTCTGAACAAGGTTAACCAGGATCAATTTAGGGTGAGCTTCCCATGACGTGTCTTTGGAAAGCCAAAGCGCCTGTGAACAGACAGCTCTGGTGCCGTGCAAGGACGGAAGGGACATTATGAGCCATGCCAGTGTCACATGCCAGCTTCAGTAGAAGAGACATGTCACCAAATCCCATCTGCACACAGACCCCTACATCTCTGCTGGAAAGAGAGGTACCACCCATGTGCCACAGCAAAGATAAGTCTGTCTTCGATATCAGGAAGGGCACTAGCAGGTAGAGTAAGCCTCTGAAAGAAGCTGTACCTCCATCCAAATTAAGATCAACAGCTTTAAGTCAAGGCTTTTTACAAAAAGCAGGCTCCACTTGTTTAGATATTTTTTTTTTATTATAATATGGGCACATTTTCAGTATACTGCAATATTCTGTAATGAAATTACAGCCTTCATATATAACTTCTCCCTCAAGCTACACCACTTCAGAATAGCAAGTTATTATGCTGCTCAACACTGCACCAGCGAGCCCCAGCACCAGTGACTGGCAGCACAGCTAATGGATATAGCAAGGATGCATTTGACTGACAGCCTAACTTTATTTGTCAAAACCAAAAGCACCCACATGCCAAAGGAGGGTTGATATAATGTGGAGGTGCCAATGGGAAAAATAAAATGCATTTCTTTGGAGGAATGAGAGAAACTAGGGCAAGGAAATGAAAGAATAGGACCCTGTCCACCTACATGGAGGCACAGTGTCAGAAGACAATGCATTTAGCATCGTCATATACATATATAATGTATATATGCATGAAATTTGAGAAAGAGAAGAAATCTCGAATGCAAGCGGTGTCTTATCTGGAGCACAAAGCTGACAAGAGTAACATCACTGAAGGCACTAATGTGGCTCTCCTCACCCACAGCTGCCAGAGAAGGGAAAACAAACAACTTCCTAATGCCTGGCAGGATCATCAGGGTAGATCCCTGTCAAATTTGAAGTAGCAAGTTTGGAAGTTGTCTCAGACAGACTGAGAAATACCAAACACACACTGCTTTTCCCCTTCTAATTAAGGCAAAAGGTATTAATTGACTGCTAGATGGTTCTCCTATTATTCTGCTCTTCTCTCTGGAATAATGAAGCTGAATGGTGTGAACTCTGCTATGACTCAGGCAAAAGCGCTGAACATTTCACAAGTCCAGCAAAATGCAAGCTCCATAATCAGTATGGCTTATCAATACAAATCTGTCTCAGACTGTTTTTACCCATCTTGAAAGCCAATCCCAGGGTCATTTGCATTTACATCTTTTCTTTCATAAAAGTGTTACATAATTCCTGAGAATAATCAGCATGAGTGATATAAGAGTGACTGATTTATCTCACAAAACGTGTCAACTACAAAACTAAGCATGACTTTTGCACTATAAAGTAGGCTTGCAAACATTAAGCTTGTTGCACAACACTTTGTTTTCATGGAAGCTGGACTATCATATAAATTTATTACTTACACTTTTGTGGGTGCTTTAAGTGTAGAGTACCAAATGAAAACAAATAAAGACTTATATTATAATACTGAATTGGTTTGATTCCCTGTAGTATTTACTTTTGAGCTTTAACAAAATTTTTGAATTAGGATTTGTAAGTTATGTTAGCTGGATTCTTTCAATTGAAGTTATGACATGGTGGTCTCTATTTCTTTGGTTTAAGTCACCTAAAAAGATTAAAAAATAGGTTGACAGTAATGATAGCAGCACAGAAGCAAAAATCAAGCAAGGTCTTTTCCCAAGAGCTTGATATTATGGGGCCCAGCAGAACAGTACTTCAGACAGACATAAATTCATTGGTAGAAGGTGCAAATGAGACACATTTCCTGAGGACTAGCAGCCTCTCAGCAGAATGATCGATGAAGAGAAGAGAGCATGAAGGAATCTGTGGCTATTATGAAGAACTGGGCACAGGAGTTACCTTGAGACAAGCTAAGACTTTACCTGGAACATATCCACTACTCTGCTTCTACTCTCCTTTTAACTGAGTAGGTATCCAATAGCATTTGCAAGGAACACAAAAGCAGTTCACTACCCTATGTCCCTTTCTCCTCCAGACATGTGGGCCTGCTATAACCTTGGATGAGTCCAGCATACACAAGTAACAATGCTTGTGCCACCTGATCCTACTGAGAGTTCAAAGCAAGCTCTCCATCAGCTCCTGCTTTCCTCCTTTCCCCTCCCATTCCCACAATGGATAAAGAAAGCAAAACAGTTACTGCACATAAACAAGCAAATGGAAAAGGCCCTCCGAGTTCAAATGCAAAGTCAACGCCTACCTGATTTTGGAATTACAGGTCATTTCATTCTCAGGGTAGTGAATATCCACTGCATCCTGAATGACTGTACCATACTCATAGACTTTAATCTTCTTTGTCACCCCAGCGATGGCAAAGTAGTCACAGTCTCGGTCGAACTCAATACTGAGGAACAAAAGCATAGGTTGAGAACTGTGTAACACAACACACATACTTACCAGCAGGGTATTTTACCACCTAAATGTCTTGGTACAGCAGAGCTGAGAATCACAATTTGCAGTTAGCAAATACCCCATTCAGAACACCTTGGACAGGTCTGGCACACATGCCAACAGCATGGAGTTCTTGCTCTCAGGCACCATTTTCTAATCCCCTCCAAACACACCCACATCTCCATTTACTGAAATGGACTTTCTGTAGTAGCACAATCTCCCTCCTGCAGCCAGGATCTTTGTTCAGATGCTCTAGAGGTTTTCCAGTTCAGCTACACCATCTATGTTGCACAGTACCCAAATGTCAAAGCTGACAGCTTGCCCTGGAGATGTGCTCAGCATTCAGCTGTATGCTCTATGATCAACATGCTACGGGATGACTGCCCAGTGATTTATCTCTGTTGCACTGCTGCATCCCTTAGTTCCTATATACAGCAGCCTGGTGAACTTTAAGTGTTAATGCAGAGCAAACCGGTATTTGTGGGAAAGAAAACTTCTAAATTCTCTGAGTAACAGAGGTCAAAACATATATCATCAGTACTGTAAAAACCATGCACACTATGACTTCCACTTAGGGTTGCTCGTGAAAACCAAGGCACCTTCATTCTTGAACTGCAGGGCAAGTTTGTAATAGATATCAATGAAGATGGAAGTAAAAGCAGTCACCTTATAACAAAGTTAAGCTGCAAATGAGAAAAGCCTGAGGTTCTACATGAAGTACATCTGAGAGAAAGGCAGGCAGCAGGTTATAAACAGCTAATGTCATTGCTACCTTCGCAGCTTGGAAAGGCTCGAGAGAAATCTATTAGAGACCTAGTAGCCACGGAAGTAAACCTGCTTCCTAGAAGGAGCTCCTGCCTGCCTGCAGCCCATGTCACTGCTGGCAGGGCAGATGTGCATATACACCTATCTCCTTTCAGGAGCATCAGCCTCAGCAAGACAAAAAGTTTGCTACTCCTCCCAGAAGGGGCTTGCGGGCAGCATATGCCCCAAGTCTCCAGGTTGGTATGGTCAGTAACCAGCTCTCCTCAAATCTCTTGACTAAGCAATCAATCTACCACTGGGAGAGGTCTCTTCTGAGGTTCTCCCACTCAGTAATTAGTTTCAATCTCTGCTGTCCCTATCATATTTTTTTTTAAAAGCCACAGCAGTTGTGAAACAGGCAGCAAGTTCTGAATGGCAGCAGAGAAAACTGAGTTTACACTGATCAGGTTTCACATTCATATAGCTTGAAAATCCTGAAAGAAAGGATAATTAAGGTACCTTTCTACAATTAGAAAGCATTAAACCAATTACAAGAAGAGAGAGGGCTCTTTAGGCTGCCCCCATAGCTATAACAGCTAGAGTTTTCTACCCCTCAACATAGCTGAGAAGTTGAAGGCACTGCAATGCTTTCAAGGGAAGATAAAGTTAAATGCCAACAGAGTTTTCAAGTCTTTGTAAAGGAGATATCATCAAGTTATTTTTAAACTATGAACAGAAAGGATTGTTGATATGCAGTCTGACTGTATAAAATAATTCAATGAAACAGCTTGCAACTTGGCCTTTTAACTCACACCTAAACTTCTCTGAAGCACTGGCAGGAGATGGTCCCACTCACAACTGCTTGCTTGAGGAGAAACAAGCTAGTGGGGTCAAGCCTGCAAAATCACGAGTCTCCAAAAGGCAAAGAAAAGGAACATGCTTACAGCTGGGGAATAAAGCAAGCAAGCATACATCTATTTAAATAAAACAGGAGAGGGAAAGAAGTCATCTAAGCAGCCAGACTGCTCTCCCCCAGCCCCAGATCTACCCTGATCACTTTTTATACAAACGGGACAAAAGCACCATTCAGGCCTGTCTTGTCAGCTCACCCTACTCTAAGGAAGAATTTTATAATCAAAAGCCTCTATAACAATAGAATGGATTTACTTGTACCACAATCTTAATTGAACTGCTGTCTCAGCTCCTGCTCACTGCCCTGTGGATTAAGGTAAAGCACAACTAAACTGATGGCAGCGATTCATCTACTTGTATTCAATTTATACCCTTAGCCTTCTGCTGCTGAAGAAAAAAAAAAATGTATTACAATGTCTGGTAAAAAGCCAAGTTATTAGAACAGAATACAACCTCTCTCACCTGGGGTGGGTTTGCTTCTCTAGCATTAATCCAATTTTTTAAAAATAGAGACATGCTGTAGACATAACAAATGAGTATTTCAGTATGTCTATAAAAGTTAACGCACCATTAAAAAAATTAATAAAAAGCATCAACCAATGAAATTGATTGTCAGACCTGTGACCTTCAAACAGCATCAAAGACACTGCAGGGAGAAAACAAATGCAGAAATAAACCATCACCTGTACAGATGTTCATTGGCTGTGAGAGAGGCAGGCAAACCCAACACAGCAAGCCTAACGCACACTTGCACCTTGGCCTCTATCATCTATGCACAGTCCTGGTACAACAAGCATTCTCACTTTCTGCCGGTCAGCTTTTAGTAAGCTACTTACAAAGAAAAATATGAACAATCTAAGTAGCTAATCAAGTGGATTATTTATCATACAAAACTATTCCTAATATTTGCAAAGCTCTGCTTCCCCCTGGACTAATCAGGATTAGGACAGACAGCTCACTTGCATAGCAACAGTTATTTTCATGCTTTTTCCCACAACTCTTCTAAATACATTTAGTATTAAGCAAGGCTTATTTGCATTTAACTAGCTCAATGGTATTCCTGTCACTTACTGCTTGAAGTCTTTGTTTCAGTGTAAGCACTTGCTTACGCACAAGCTTATCTATATGAAAATTCACAAGAGAACTTAAGTTTTATTTTGTCAAAAGACACAACAGGGCCAGCTCTGAAGAACAACATTCTGGTTTGCAGGTGATACATTTCTACAGTCAAAGTGAATTAGTCATTAACACAATGATAACATGCAATAGAGTAATAGGAAATACTTTATCCTTTTTGTCAAAAAGGCCATCGAGTCAAGAGATAAACCAGCTAGACAATAGCATCCATTTTGCATGTGGCACAGAGCCACCAGCGAGCCAAAGCAACACATAAAACGTGCATGCAATGGCTATTAACGTCCTGCTAAAATAACAGCAATGTGTTTTGGTAGCACTATTTTAAGTAGACTTAACATGGGACTGACAATGAACGTTTTCACCATCTCAGAGGGCAGATGGAGCACCAACTGTTTGTGTGCTACAAACCTACCTCAGTCATAGCATGAAACAACCTCCTCTAGATATGGGAGACCAGTTCAGACACTATTTTCATTTTTTTTTCAAGACAGCACTGGAGGTAAGCCATATTTTAGATCATCTAAACATCCAGTGAAGTTCCCTTTTGGACCAGCAGTGGTCCTTGCTCCTCAAAGATGTGCATGTTAGAAACAATTAGCAATTGCTCCTTGTTTTTTTTTTTAAACCTACTTTTAAACTCCACATTTCTGACTAACAAAGACTAGCTGAATTTTTATAAGGAATCTTTTGGGGACAAAACCACTCCTGGATATTTGAAAAGATTTATAAATGTGCAACAGAATTTACTTATAAAAATCAAATTGAAAGGAACTGATTGTTTTGTTCTAGGGAAAATAGAAGAGAGACAACTCCAGTTCCCAAGTCACTATTTTCCTTTTCCTAAGAAGTTAAGCGACCAGTGTCCTGTGGAAATACCACTAGGAACTGCTAGAAAGCAAACACATTCTCAAGGGTTCTGGTTGCTCTGCTGCTTATATTTATTCTCAATCTGTGAGATTACAAACTAATTGCTTTATTTAATGCTAAAACCTACAACCTCGGAGAGCACTCATAGCTAACAAACGGAATTACAAAATAAATCGCTTCTGAAACATGTCTGGAAGCTTGGCTTGGTGTTGAGGGTAGACCAGTGGGGAAACAGTAAAGCATGAGTATTTACCAGTTCTGCCATTGTATAAAGCCTTGCTACATTCACACCCTGATGGTGCATGCAGTTGTTCTCCACGCCCGGTGAGGACACACTGAGTTAGAGAACGCATACAGATGAGCAACTAAATTGATTAAAGGAATGGAACAGCTGCCTTACCATAAGGGTTACGAACAAGGCAACAGCAAGACTGGTGTTCAACAAGTCACTGTACACTAGAACTAAGAGGCACTCACCAGTAGATTGATTTGGAACAGATGAGGATTTCACCCCTCCCAGTCACACTTTAAAAACCACACACACATTCCAGGTACTTACTCCTGCAAAACATGATGGTGGCAGAGTGAACCTGACAAGAGTAATCCATGAACAACCAGTCCATACCAGATATTAACAGAAATAAATATGGATATACTCTTTAGCATCCCTGATGTAATGATTGCGGATGCTGGGAGGCTGCAAGAAGACAACTCTACATGCAGTGACCAGGTGGATGCTGGGAGGCTGCAAGAAGACAACTCTACAGGCAGTGACCAGGTTGGCATGCTCTGTGGTCTTCTGCAGGGATAGCACGGGGCTAGGTGCCCTCCAAACTGACCCCTGGGGCAGCTCACACTGCATTTGAAACTGCACCTAGCCCAGCGAGTTTCGGTGAGAAAAGGGTACATGCTGTATCTACTCCTTCAAATCAGGAGAAGCGGGGGGGGGGGGGGGGGGAGGTTGCATCTAGCTGCATTTGCCTTTAGTTGCAATTGCACTAGTTACAATTAAAAGTCTGAAGCCAACTGCTCCTCTCCCTTTTCCATACACACACTCTACAAATGCTACTATAATAATAAATGCCTCAGCTGTGACTTGGTAACCAGATCTGTGACCGTAGGAGTTGCCATTTCCACAAAGTAGATGACTCAGTCCCTGTCGTGGGAATATATACATTTTTTTTTTTTTTCCTCCTTGAATATACCAAAGCCTTTCAATTCTACTTCTGCCTAATACGGTGCTGTTTCTATTTTTGTATCTCTAACCCCAACTTGTATCTTCCTGTGGCCTCATATTTAATTGCAACATGGATATATTGTTTTCAATTCTGTGGGACTTAATTGGTGGGAGGAAGGAGAGATAACAACAGCTTTTGCTCTTCACTTTCCTTAAAGTCTTTCTCACTTCATGCTTCTACTCCCTGGCCTCCGAGGCATATCCTGTCGCTTCTAACAATCCCAAGTCCCACCATCTTATAGCCTGGTTGCCTATTTCCAATGCCCATTTTGAGGCATCAAAGATCAGAAGTTTAGGTTACAATCCAACACCACGACCACCACCACAGACCATTCAGCACCTGGGACCAATACAGAAATTGGTATTAATATCACATACCTGAGAGACTGTTTTTACAGCAGACTGATATTTTAAGGCTAAGTAATTAGTGTCACTAAGTATGCACTAGCATGCTAATTTGTAGTTTTTAAAAACAAAGCATTCAGGCATAGGAAGCTGCTATTACAGTGCTCAGATTTTGTGCTCCATCAGCTCAAAGTCTGTATTTGTCACATATAAAAACAAGGACTACTGAGACAAAGCATATGAAGTTTCAGTATCAAAAGACTGTTTTGCTAAAGCTGTAAGTGGCTGAAATTAAAAATCTTGGTGTGTTTTGGGGGTTTTGTTTTGGTTTTTTAAATAAAGCAACAGTTGCATTAGTTACTCCATACTCCAAAGCACCACCTAAATAAGGTCACTGCTGCTATTCCGAAGTCCTTAACTTGTGCCATAGGGACAAGGCTAGACCACCACTGGTTGAATATATGCCCCGATTCAAACCCCTGTGTTGCTAAATGTTTTCCAAAATATAAACTAAGCAAGCATACCACAATCCCAGACATGTTATTGCAATCCCTACTCAGGAAGGACCACTTGAAAAAAAATGCTTCAATTCTCTAGACTGCTATATGGACAGATAAATTAGTTGTATAAATGAGACTCCATTTAAATGCATCCTGTCAAACACCTTCATCCCTAAGAATCACACTAATTTGGGTTAGATGTGACCCCCAGATTACTAGAAGATTGCCAGATTTGTCCTCTAATCAAGGTAAAGTTGTCTTGGCTACTATAATTATGGCCTCTCAATGGATCAGATTCAAGTTTATTGGAAGTCTAATGAAAACCATGGGACAGAGGACCCCAAGCTATTTCAGTTTGATCCCATTCCTTGGAGTTGTTTGTGATATTCCAGGTTCAGCAGCTCCAGCTGCTGTTGAACACACCTTGGGTACCTTCCCCTGCCATCACACCTCCTCCAGGCTTCAAACATCTGATGGGAATATTCTCCCCCTAAGCAAACCTCTATTTGAAGCATAAAAAGATGACACTAGAAAGTCAGCTCTGTGTGTTGATTATCTTTTTTTCCCCCCACAGCTGGGAAGCAGACAGGGAAGGGTGTTAAAACAGTTCAAAGACTGCACTGCACAGAAGGACGGCCCTCAGCTCCGGGCTCCCTTGGTAAGACATTACTGCACCAGTCATGCTGCAGTCACACTTTCAGCTTCTTTCTTGCAGCCACAGTAGCCTGGAGTTTTATTTTGCTCTGTTTGAAGAAAGGCATAAAAAGGTACCACGTTGACAAAGTAATGTCATTAGACCTAGTTCCAGGCCCACTTCATGCTGACAAAAATCCTTTTAAGTGTAATGAAATGCCATCGGTTCTAACAGAGATCACTTAGCAATACTCTCATTCCATAAAGAGTTTGTTTAAAGGATAATATTAAATATGAATCGAGGAGGTTTGGTGCGCTTAGTTCCATCTCACAGCTCTGAAAACAAAACCCACAGAGCTACTTTAATGCTTTGTCATCGCTAGATAAAACAAAGTCATTCTTTTTTTTAAACCCAATGAGAGAATATACGAGAGATTAATTATGCTTCCTGCAACAGCTCAACTTTTAGAACCAGGATCTCCTCTACTTCGGGGGGGAAGCAAGGGGAAGTGACCCTGAACCTAATCTTCTCTAAATACAACCCAAAGTCTCCCAGGAAGCCATAGCAGACTTCCAGCTTTGTCTATAAGACTCTATAGCTAGAGACATCCTGTTCTACTGCATAAGTTTTTTTCATACATGTATTCAGGGGAACCTGGCTTAATTAGCACTAATGATGAGAAAACCTATAGGGAACTACTGTATTTTGCAAGCAACTGAACATAAAGCGTATTGATAAAAAGCCACTTTACTGCTAGGTGATGCTCTTCTGCATGCTGAAGAGAAGATGACAACAATCCCAGGGTTTATATGCCAGATGCACAGAAGTATAATGAAGCAAAGCAGCTGCAAACACCTACTATGCAAGTTAATGAGGATTAGATTCAGTTTTTCCACAAACACCATTTTAAATAAGCTAGAGTAGGGAAATGTTAACTAAAAATGCCAACAGTTAAATGCAGAATGTTTCTTATGACACCATTTAAAATTCAAGCCCAATTATCAGTCTGCTGTAATATTTCGGGTAACCTATCTATATTTGAAAAACAGGATCTGCCATTTCTCCCAACTGGGCTGACAGACAGTAGGTTACTAACAGCTCTGACAGTAGCAGGAGCACAGCCTCAACATTATGAAATACTAAGGTGGAAGAGGTTTTAAGTCTCCAAACATACTCAGTTGCCTTCTTTCTGCATTCAAGCTTGGGAAACATTTCCAGAAAGGAAGGTGGCAGCCTCTGCCCAACCTGTATAGGGAGCAGGTTTGAGGGAGGAAACCCTGCTCCAGGACAAGTTGTAAGGTTGTCGGCACAGCAGTACCATCTTATCAGGATTATGCCATTAAGTAGGAAGGAACTCAATCAGTTGTGATAGATATTGAAGTGCCTTCGAAATGTAAGGCCATTCAAAAGCTTGCAAGCTTGTTTTCAAGCCACGACATTTATTACTACACCAACAAGGATTTTGTTTCTCCAAAACTGATCACGGCAGCTGCAGACAGAGCCGAAGAGGCCAAGGAACAAATATATCTGAAAGAGCTCAACGTAGGAAACCTCCATCAATACCGGGACCGTAAACACAGTCTATCCATAGGCTCCAATGATTCCTCCATGATTTAGCTGCAGCAGCTGAAGACATTACTGCCTCCAGCTGACCACATTGCCAGAGGTCTCATTTCTCAGAATAAATCACTGCCCAGCCCAGTGCCCCAGTACACAGCCTGCCATATTATTAACCCAAGACTCCAAATTCACCTAACACTACCATCAGCTATTCTGCCAGACACCCCACAGCACAGCATCAGGAGGGACAGCTGGAGACAGTAACCTCTTTAGACACCTCAGCTCAATCCCACAGGCACTGTGAGTCAGGGCACCAGCCTTCATAAATATCAAGTCCATATGCCACAGATGAGCCATCTCAAGGAGCCAAAGAATAGGCTGGGGCAATTAACTCCGATGGTCCTGCTGCCTGGTGATAATGGAGCGAGGTTAAAATGCCATTTGAAGCATTTCTCATCCAACCGACAAACCCATTTTAGGAGATTGTTTTGATGGCATTTTGAGCCTTTTTTGGTCAGTATTTTGTATGGTATCCTTAAACTATTCTTTAGGAAAAATTAAAAGGTACTTATGAATACCCTTAATTTCACACATATGGAAAAAACAGATCTGACTTTCACCCTCATTTGCACAAATGTACACACACTTGTATAATCCTGTAAGAACATAAGTGTCACTTCAAAACTTATTCCACAAAACACCTATGCAACATACAACCGACGCATCTGTCTTAGAGTCTGTATTAATACAGACAATATTAATAACCTATATTAATAGCTTAATAATTAATTAATAATTATTAATACCTAATATTAATAGCTCAAGCCTCTCCTCTGAGCTAAGCTGCTCATAAGGTTTTTTTCTCAGAACTGTTTAAGCCCACACCATACCTCTTCGCATGCCTTAACACACCACCTTAATATTTCCCCCCCCCCCAACTACCTACCATTTAACAGACTAACTCCTCTAGTTAGCAAGGAAGGAACAAACAAATCCAAAGGCATGCTAATGCTTTTCAGATAACGACCTCCTAGCAAGTGCAGGCATTTCCAACAAATACAGCTAGAGAATTAAAAGAACACTGTAATAAGCCATAGAAATTCGTGTTCTATTAATAACAGGATTGTTTCTTCAAGCAGACACAAAAGTTCACTGTGTCAACACTCAAATGTTGAAAGCTAGCTATAAAATTGGGGGGGAATTAAGGGAAATCTGTCTTTGCCTTTTACCAACACTGTCAGCATGGAAGTTCTGTATGTAAGATGCTGTGAAACCACAGCTTTCATGGCTTGCAAGTCCAAGTCAAGGTGGCCATCGTTACATGAACATCAGGAGGAACAGAAGGGTGGCTACCTGCAGCCTCCCAGAAAAGATTTTTGTCCTGATCAGTCAAGAAGGGGTGGATGCAATGATGCAACACAACTTCCACATGCTACCATCCTCCTACCCTAAATATTAATCTGAGAGGACATTCTTGACACTACAGCACCCAATTTTAGTTTCTGCACTTTTATGAAGCTTCTCTTCAAAAAAAGCCCAGTCTCATTCTAATAAATACAATCCCGTTTAAATTAACCCCCATTTTTAAGTTGAGGATCCTAAATTATGTAGGAAGTGAATTTCACTTTGCACTGTATGTGGCAAATCCACACAAGGACATTGCTTCTCCTTAAAACCTCAGGGCAGAGGAAGATGCTTGACAGAAAGTTGGGGACAGAACCTCAAGTTTCCAATAAGTTCCCAATGAGCTGATTGTGTACCTTTATTACAAAAGTACAGTCCCCAAGAGACCCCAGGTCTCTTTTCCAATATCCTGCTCAGAGCCGGGGCAGCTCTTTGGTCAGACCAGGTTACTCAGGGCTTTCTCCAGCCAGATCTTGAATACCTCTAAGGATGGAGCTTGCACAACCTCTCTGGGAAGCTGGCTCCAATACTGGACTGCCCCATGCTGCAGCCAATGACTACTACACAATATTTGCCAAGAAATGGAAACTGCTTACATAAACTGCACAAAATTTCTTCAAGATACTAAAAAAAGAAAAAACAGAAAGAGCAATCATTGTTTAATACATTCTGTTTAAAAGCTGATTCCCAAATTCATAAAAAGACCGTTCAATACTTTTAACAGACCATTTATAAAAATTCACAAAGTTTAAATCAAACTAAAAAACCTCACCTAATTATCTGCAGATGGAGACAGGTTTGAAGTACTAATAGAGCTTAATGGGAAAAAGATCTTCCTACTACCAAATAGTCTGAAATTACTAGGAAAAAAATGAGGTCCCACTGGTGGCCATGCAACTTCCATTCATTAACTTTCCAATTTCAAGTTATTTAACTTTTGCCCCTAAAAGTGAAAGCTTATGTTGATGGAAGAACAGCCTCCTCTCTGCAGTATCACCGCAGTCCTAGAAGGTTTATTTTTCTGGTCAAGACTGGAGCAGACATACTCTTTTCTGGTTTCAGAGTCCCTTTTGGTACTAGCAGCCCATCCTGGGGAATTGGAGGGCTACGTTACATGTAGAGTTGAGAGTGTCTCTGAACTCTGAATTCAGAGATCTGAACTGACATCTGTATAACCCTTCCGCTGGTTACGAGTCAGATTTAGCTTCTGCTCAAGGGATCCAGACCACAATTATGTACTAGGAAATGTATCAGTTCTGCACTCCAGAGAAAAAGAAGAGAAAGCAAAGGAAAGGCTCTGCACTTTACTCAGCTCTAATTAAACAAAATTCCATTTCAGCCTCAGACAACCTCTGGTCTATGGGCCAAAACCTCAGATGAAGTAAGGTAAGAGAACCACAGGAGAGGCAGAAACTTCAAGTAGGTTCAGGGTATTATACTTCAAGTTTCCTCAGCCACTCCACAGTTCAAGTCTCTCTATCAAGTGTTTCTCTCTTCCTTCCAGTTGTGGGAACAGGCCAAATAAGATTGATCCATCCACAGTTTTGAGCTGCCACTTGTAAATAAGAGCCCATTTAAAAAAATTATCGATTTAACAGACTAGAAGAAAAATTCAGCTCTCCTCATTTCTCATTTTCTCAAGGAGCAGCATCTACCATACTCTAAAACATAATGCTGTGAAGGATAATGAAAGAAGTGTAAGTGGGTTTATCTTTATCACCAAGATAGAAGCATTGCTGGTCACAAACGTAATAAAACAGCTCATCTAATCCTAGCCAGCCCAGGGCATTAAGAAAAAAAAAAAAGGGGGCTTGTTATGGTGGACACAGAACTAAAAGGTACCTTGTTAAAGTCTGATCTGAAACTTTACATGCACAAGTAATTGTAGTCCAAAGTAAAAAGGGGAACAAAAAATAGAATGGTTCAATGAATACATGGAAAACATACTCCTAATGGATGGGTTTTCTTTTAAGCTCACCTTTGAAGAAAGGATTTCAGGTCATGTTACTGAAAGGGTCAACACAAAAATACAATCTTGAAACCAACTTAATTGTACTGTTTGAATGCTAAGAGAAATCTCTTCATATCTTGTTCATTACTTAGAGGTAATGGAATAATAAGCAAGCAATGAAAAAGAAACAGGAATAATGAACTCCAAAGGTATGATCCAGTTTTTGAACAGTGTCTCAAGATTCAGCACATGAGTTGAGTGAGATTTCAGCACCCAGAAAACAAGTTGTTTCTTTCCCTCTCTGTAAATCACTATGCTTTTAGATAAATATAGTTAGTCTTGGCTATCCCAAACCCTTCAGATGTCATTTTAAGGCCTTTCAGAGAAATGGTAAGCTAACCCAGAAGAATTTCAAGTCTGAGCAGATCACAAAAACCCACACCATTTGCCCCCAAACCTCAGGGCTTCTAGGAGAGACGTACTCATGTTTCCACCAGTCCTAGGAACCACCTGGCAGGGAGAACCAGCTTTCTGATAACCAGCTTTCACACAGACATCTTGCCGTAGTCCATTTCTTGGATTTTTTTTTTTTTTTTTTTTAATATGAAAGACTGCCACATTATTCTCTGAAGGCCTCTGACAGTGCTAAAGCAATTTTCCACATAAATCATTGTAATGCTAACGCTGCAGTTTACAGACTCATCTTTAAAAGAAAGCCTTTACTATTTACTGCCACAGCAAGCGGAGAGAAGAAAAGCTAAGCTCTGACAACTGCTCTGTCTGGAGGCATAGTAAATGGAAAATGTATTCCTTGGCCCAATTCTAACAAAACTTAATATACTTGTGAAAACCGTGTAAATACTTTGTACTTAAGAGAACTGAGTGTATAAAAAAACCACTTAGCATATTGATGTACATGTACATTCACATTGCAAGCATGCTGAAAGTCTCCTGAATCTTAACGCAAAACTGAGCGACTAGCAATTGCAAAGCCTTGAACACGTTTTCACTGAACACCCTTCTCTGCTAATCTGTTCTTCTTAAAGCAAATAAGGGAAAAAAGGGCTGGAGGTTGTAAATTTTGCTTGTGAGCATGTTTCTAAGCAAGGTAAGAAAGCTCTCCCTCACTGGGCTTATGACCGCACCACGCGCACCTTTCTGAACAGGACCGTCAGCCCGTGATGGAAGATGCACAGCTTCGGCACCAGCCCTGCACTGGTTCCCCACCCCCTGCCCATCTCCTGCCCGCAGCCCTGGGCTGCCGGCACCGCAACCGGCGGCTGCCACCGTGCGGATGCTGCACAGCCACCGCAGAGCCGCCAGCCCAGCAAGGCTCAGCACGGGTCCCTTGGGCAAGCTCGCTGCCAGGCTGGGGAAACCTGGAACTGGAGAGCAGGGCATTGGCTTGCCCCTTCATCCCGAAAGGCAACTGTAGCTTTCCTAACATTGCACCAGAATTTTTGTAGTAATACAACCTACACAGTGTTGTTTATGGTCTTTTATTAGTCCTCAAGAAGTCCAGACATTCATAAATATGCTTGTGGCAGGTTGCTCAGGAGAATACTACTGCTGCTCAGGTTCAGGTTTTTTCAGCCTGTTTATATACAGTCTTTAATTATGATTTTCATTCTGTTACCATAAACCCAGTTTTATTTCCCTTCTAAATAAACATCAAGGTTTTGCAGATAAGGAACATATTTCCATCTTCTTCCTTTGCAAACATAAAGCTAATACATCGTAAAAAACCTCTAAGTCAAGCAGAGCTTCTCGAGTCCAGTGTGTGAACTTCATGTGGGGTTACAGCAACGCAAACCAAACACCCTTATATTCTTGTCTGTTTGTAACAGCAGTTTATTTTTCTAAAAAACAAACTAAATTAAGTACAAGGAAGTTTAACTTCTAATCAATTCTACTTTTATTCTTAAATATATTTAAAATACCCCTTTAAAACACTTTTTAAAAAAATTTATGAGGATTCCTTACTTATTAACCTTGCATTTGCTTAGTATTGAAATGCATTTGTCTCAACAGCAACAGCTAACCAGCAAGACTTACTTTTTGTCATTATTTCATCAGTGTTTCCTACAGCATGCCCAGGAACACCTTCAGAAGTCAGTGCAGTCAGCCAGATAATAAAACTTTTCACAGCATTTCACTCAGTTAAAAAGCTTTTTAAAGCACCCCAATAATTAATTTGGCCCATCCGTGGATACCTAAAAGCTGCTCTATTACCTTAAGCTGCCATCACAGACACACACACCTCATTTACCTTCACAGACTCTCTCTGAACTTGAGTCTATTCATTTGGATGAAGAACAACGGTGAACAACACAAGCATGTTGGCCAACGCGTATTACATGTAAACTCTTGGTTAGCAAATTCAAAATTTAAAGGAACTGTTTGGATAGCCAAAAGCTAACAAGAGTTACTGCAGCAGCACGTTCAGCAGCCCTGCTTTACCAAAGCACTTAAGGACATGCTCAGATGTGAACAGTCTTACTCAGCCCACATACTAAAACCCCCAAAAACGTCTTAAATGCTTTGATAAATAAAAAGCATGAGCAGGGGAGAACACTGAGTCGGAAGCCAAGTTATTTTTCAGTTAAATGCATTTAACTACCAATTCTAGCACTGGCTTGGAGGGAGGCCCCACAGTATCTTCATTTTAACAACAGTAACACACATACTTTTCAAACATATATTTCACCCATGAATTATAATGCCTTCAAAATAGGAGCAAGATTTACTGCCCTTCCAGCATTTTCTAACCAAATACCACAAAAATGCTGCTCTTGCAGAATGTCAAGGAGAAGAAAGGGCAAAGGAGCAAAGTCCAATCCGTGCTGAAGTTGGTAGCTGAGGAAGTTTGTCTACATTGCAGTGAGATTCCCATCTGCATTTCATTGCAGCTAGTGTGAACCTAATCAGTGCAGGTTAAATATACATCAGATCAGTGATTATTGTGTTCTGACCTCTGTGGCTACGTCTGACATTATACATTCCTGCTACACATTGCAGTAGTTAAGGAATCAATGCTGCTTTAAAAAAATATGCATTCTACACTACACTACACATGCCTCCATTTCTTCACATAGTGCAAATTTCTCAGGGTCTTTCGACAAACATTGAAGCTGTTCTGTTACTGTCCGAATGGCCCCTTTGTAAGGCATTAGATCAAGACTCAGAAAACCCAAGTTCAATTCACTATGTCATTGTCATGTTTCTTTCAAGACCTCAGGTATGGCCACTTTGGATCTCCTGCTCCTCATGTATAAAACAGAGATGATACTACTTTCCTCTTTCAAAAGGTTGCTGTGGACAAATATGTTTAAATTTGTGAAGTGTGCCTGTAAGAAGCTAATGGGTCCTGCACATATACCATGCAGAAAAGATTTCCCAATTAGCCCTGCATCATTTTTTCCACCACCACCAGCTCCAAACAAGCAACCACAGACTAATTAAATCCCCCAGGGTATACTTCCCAGCTACTGAAACCAGTCTAAGGTTAGGGCTGTTGGCAGGTCCCAGCCTCTCCCTATCCCATGTCCTCTCTTAAGCCTGATCCCTAAGGGAGCTGGTTCATGGAGCTAAACTAGAAGAAACTAATTCTGTTGAAAGATAGTCAATAGAATTTCACCAGCTTAAGTGTCCAAACCGGTCCATGGGAGGCTCAAATGAGCTTCAGTAGCAGTGCACAGGACATGACCACCCCACACAGCAGAGGATACAGAGTTGTTGTTGGCAAAAACAGAGCTGTTGAGTTGGCTTTACCACAACCACCCCCTCCCTAGTGTTTAGCACTGTAAACAGAGCTTCCAACACTCAAGAGTTCAAGCACACACAGTTAAAAACAACTCAGCTATTTAATATTTGCCATTACGACTGGATCCACCAACAATATTTAAAAGCACCACAGGCTCTTGAAGGTACCAACACCAAGCAAGGTGGATGTTTCTTAAAATGCTAGAACTGCATCACTTACAATGCAACCATACTAACGCGAACAGGACTGAGACTACAACAGGCTTCATGCTTTATCACAACAGCTCCAGATACTCACTGGCACCTCAAAGGTTCTGCATTTGGTCTTGACCAACACCAGTGGGAATAAAAGGTCCTACACTGTGGTACTTGAGCGCCTTTGCAGATCAATGATAATCACACATTCACAAAACTATTTTTGGGAAGCAACTGTAAAGCGTCATACGTGTACAGACCATAACTTGTTTAATACAGGTTATTAACTCAGCCTCAACAGCCTGTATCAGCATGAGATGCTCTGTCAGAGCCACAGTGTGTCTTACCTGGATACTATGCTGGAGCCATTGTAGAGGTCACTAGCGTAAGACAGCGTTGCCAGGGGTCGGACAGAATTGTAGCGCGTAAACTTGGATAGACACTCCTGAAACTCATCCAGCTGGCTTGTGGTTCTGCTGTCATCTAGGGAGAGGCAGTAGCATTGGGGAGGACAGAAACAGAGTAAGATTATAAACTCAACAGCAAAAAAAAAACCAACCAAAAAAACCACCACCAAAAAAACCCCCAAGATGTATGTCTTCACATGACACTACCTCTGCTTGTTATTTGGTCAGGATTCTTGGTCAAGAACAGGTTTCCTCTCCCCTTCAGCATTCCCTAAAGCCAGTATGATTTTTCAGAGCGCAAGTTAAATCTTTCCACTGCAACACTGGGTGAACCTACTGTGCTGAGAATCCGCCTAGAGATCACAAATACAGCTTTCCTGGTAGATAAGCTCATTTATTTTATTCAAATTCAGAGCCCATGGGCCATATAGATTATTAACAGAAAATCCTAAAGCATATCAAAATGTACTGTGAAAAACATGTCTAGTTTTCTATGGAAGTGGAAGTATATTCCTTTCCCCATAGTTGAGCTACAATACGCCTACATTTGGTGTCAATTACATTGAAAATACTTCTAGTAAAAAAATATGTGTCTTGTTACTCCAAAAGCAACAGAGCTGAGGGAGAGTTGTTTCAGGGCTGGAGAAGGAAGACAAGCATGAAACCAGAAGACTCCCTGTACTATAAGTTTTGTGAAAATTATGACCTTCAACAGACAAGGTGAAATTAAGCCAGCTTGAATAATGGTGATAAATATTCTGTGGGAAATGAAACAGTTTACTACAAAAGTCAAAACTAAATTGCGGTATAGATAGCTGAAAGTCATTCCCCGATCCCTCACAAGTTCCAACTTTTCTCAGTATGAACAGAATTTTATGTAAACCATTTTAAAACTTAGTATTTCTTAAATAAGGAAAAATTCCTAACTTATGGTGATGCCACATGGGCAAGCCAGCATTCCTAACATGATCACGCATCTGCAGTCAAACATCATGTACAGCCTTCAGGTTTTGTAACAACCCCCAGAATTTGCAGCAATTCTCCCTTTCCTCCTCTAACACTCCCATGTTTGCTTTGTCTTTCTGCACCAGTGCAATGTAAGGGAACTACAGCTATGGCTGCTCTCACAGCACTAACACACACCACCTCAGTTTACAGGTAGTCCAGTTTGCAAATCACATTACTGCACATCTTGCCTCCTGTTAAAACACAGCATCCACTGCAGCACCAGAGAAGCCATACACATGACTCACTCACACGGCTGAGATCAAACTCCACCCACTAGTTAAGTTATCCTTATCTGTTTCCTTATCAGCAGCATAAGGAAACAACAAAGCTCCACTTATTAGAAAGCTTTGGAAATACTGGGGTGAAAAAGTGAAAAGGTTTATCTATAAAAGCAAAATACAGCTGTGATTTCTTGTGGGAAAACAGAGAGAATAATCACTGTCTGCACTCCGGTAATTCCTTGCCATCAAAAATTATTTTCTTGCTCTACACTTGTAAGGCATGTTGAAGTGTCCCTTATATGCTATTTGATGTTTGATCATATAAAGGAACAGTAAGGCTAGTAATTAGCATGTTTAAGAGTACTAGCATATACATTACCCATGTCAGATGGATCAAAAGAGGCAAAATGAACGAAGTACTGCTCCAAATTAAAATCAGCAGCACCTGACCACCACAGGAAACAGCTTGAGAATAAGCATGTAAACATCAGCCAGTGTTTTTCAAAGACTGTTTCCTCCTTCAACACTTTGATAGGAACAAATAGCTGCTACTCTTCCATTTCTCTCATTTACAGATCAAGCACACAGTCCTCCTATAATTTATTCTGTATCTGTGCCTGGAAAACCAAATGTTATTTCTCAAGACATTTTCCCCATCAAAGTGCAAGGCCATTTCATAATTACAGTTATATTATGTCTCCACTCCCTACTAGAACAGTCATAGGCACCTCTTGCAAAAAGCTTTAAATCCATATTAAATCCTATTTAAAATGTGTCAAAAAGCAGAAATGACTTAAGAGAAGAAAAATTAATAAAGTATCACAGGTTATCCCTTATTTAGGAAAAAACCTGCACTTGCAAATCTTCTGCTCTTATTGCGGCTGATATGTACGAGTACAAGAAATATTTTCACTGCATTCATATTTATAGTTCCAATTATGAAGAAAGATGTCTTCTAGAAGGGAATGCTGGGAAGAGCCCATTTGTTATCCTTGCTTAATAAGTATTATTTTAACACAAACACAGTTATGCCTCACCAAGTTAACACCACATGAAAACATTTCAGTGTGATCTGTGAAGTACTGTATTCTGCAAAGCACTTGCTAGCACTTTACAGGAAGCTGGCTGGTCACATACAACCAGCTTCTCTGATCTTCCAGCTACTGAAGCACCCTCTAAACATGCTACATTCCTTGTTAAAATTATTTTGCTGTGCATTATGAGACCTGAGTCAGTCACTGCTCTCAAGTAGATAGAAGATGGAGATGCATCTAAGAGTGAGCTCTCCTAAGACATGTTGCAGCCTTTAAACTTAAAGCCAATTTTACTTTTTTTTAATTTAAAAAAAGTAATAACAGGGCCTCATTTTTATTTATTTATTTTAAAGTGCATAAAACTTAAACTAAATTCATGGAGGAAAATAAAAAGCAAGGGTTTCCACCCCAGCTCTCTTGCTGATCTCTGTGTCCTGCGAGGTTGGTCCTTGCCTTCCAAGGCTACAAGTAAAGACACTCTGCTGCAGCAACCTCTGCCTGGTTCCCTCTTGTCCCTAGGAGGTTTCTCCCATCACCTGAGGGCTGGCTGCTCTCTGCTCCTCGCTGCAGTCTGTCACCCTTCATATGAGCTGCAGCTCACAGCTTGGCGCTGCAAATCTCTTGTCTGCCACAGCCCATTGCCTGAAACTTTTTTCCCCCCAAAGCTGGTTTCTTCCCCAGAGGGGCCACAGAGCAACCCCCCTTGCCCTCAAGACATATTCATTTGACCTGTTCATTTCTTAAGAGAATCTTGTCTTGTAATTAAGGACCATCCATCCACTAGGTAACAATTACTCCAGCTGCTGTGACACTGTTACTTAATTATGAATGAGGTAATCTAGGCAATTGTGAAAACAGTTTCTAATTCTACAAAATAAGCCTTTGATTTAAGGTGTGCCCCATGGGACAACAACACTGATGAACACTCAGCTTCTATACTCCAAGTGATTTGTTAACCAAGACTCAATCTAGACAACATAAAGGATAACCTCAAAGTGTCCTCTTACATGCTAAATACAGGAGAATTTATCAAGACTCTGTAGTATTTCAATAGCAATGTTTTTAACTACTGTGTTTATACCACATCTCGTAGAAAGACAACTCAAGCACTGCTTTCAAACATTTGCATCTTCAGAACAAGCATCAGTGAAATTGTTTATTCTGGGTTATGCCCTTCACAGTACAGGATTACAAAGCAATACATGTGCCCCTCCAAAATGACAGGATTAAATTTTCTAAATTTAGCAGCCTCAAAGACTGGTCAAGAAAAACAAAACAGGATGATTTGAGTAACACACATAAATATGTACAGCAATGTTCCTATGCAGGGAAGAAGCGAAAGCTACTCTCTCAGAAGAGAGTCTTTTCTGAGGACCAAGCACTGTAAGAGGCAACTGATGTCAGAAGCCAAACACCACACAAGAGGAACTCACCTGAGACACGTGTCATCCTGGTGGAAAAATAGCACTGCTCTAGGTCCTCAAAATGAGCTGTGAGCCGCTTGCGTCGTGAGGCTAGCGTGCTGTTATACCACGGCTGCTTTTTGGTCTGAATGGAGAAGAGAACACTTCAGAAAGGTGGAGCCAGGCCTGGGTTTCATTTCAATAGATTTTACCAAATTATAAACAATTTATACATTATATGTGAAGGGTTAGAAGTGTAAAATGACAATAAATGAAGATCTTGCTCACTGTCAACAGTTATTCTTAGGGTCCTATGTTGCACCCTTTAACTCGACAAACAAGAAAAGCTGCTTTTAGACAGTTCTTGTTTCCTGAACTTTGGCAAATTTACTGATTCCAGCCTCACACACAGGACAGACAGCAGCAACCCTTGGGGAGTCACGTCTTGCATTTATACAGCTAGACGTCAGAGGCCAAAGATACCAGGCTTCTAGCTTCACAAATCAAACAGACTGTACAACAAATACTTCCTAGATCCCTGGCAGACAGCTCATTAAAAAGAGAAGGAGATGTTTACTTTAAAGAGTTAGTTATTGAATTATTTCTTTTGAGGCAACCTGGTAACTCTCCATAAAGCTAAGCAAATAAGGATAGAAACAGAAGACACCATGAAGTTCAAAGGTTAATTGAAAAGTCCATGAAACTCATCATTAAAGCCATTTCCCAACCTACCCAAGCAGTAATAGTGAGAGGTAGAAGCAAAGGACTGAAACTACATAGGTAAGCTCTCTTCCTGAAGCAAAACAGAAAATATAGTACTTCTCGTTTTAATCACTAGTAAGGAAAAGGAATCAATTCCTCTACTACACAAGGATGAAGAGCACCTTGCTTTATATATTTAAGAAGTCTCACACATCACCTACTCAAAGCTAATGGGGAAATTTTAAAAGATTTGAGAACCACCGAGCTCCCTAACGAACAATATCTCTGACCACATACAAGGTCCATATTGCCACTCAATGGCACTAACAAAACACACTCTGCATACAACTCCCCCTCAATCGAGGCAGGCGAACAGGCTGCCCTCATTACAGCCATCAAGCAAGCCAACAAGAACAAACTAAGTTCAGAGCCCACTCAAATTCTGTTTATACCTGTATGAACAGTAATCTAATATTTTGGGGAAAAAAGCAAGCCCCAAGCAATGAAACCCCCAGATACCACTTCCCATGCAAGGCCTCCGGCTGTATACTGATACAGTGACTCACACTTGCATGTTGACAGCACCTATGGTCTACACAGCTTGTTGCATCTCAAAAGCAACTCCAATCTCAACACACAACTGGAACACTGGAAAGTACTCCTACCTTGACACCTTTTAACTACAATTTTCTAAAACTTCACTGCTTTAAGAAATACTTAATGGAACACTTTTATAGCATCTTCCTATTAATTTTGCATGCCAGCCTGCAAGGTCTCCAGCCTCTCTCAGCACATCAGGAGTGATTAGGGCTCAAGACGACTTCAAGCATCAAAGAGCAATCACTTCAGTCTCAAGACAAGCCGCCTGCGACATGATGAGCAATATAACCCAAGCCCAAGTCTGATCTGCCCATGAGCCCAGTCCACACCAAGGTGGAATCAATCATGGTACGTATTTGCCTGCTGTGTGATACACCTGCTAGGTCTCCAGAGGAAGATCCCCCCAGAGCAGGTCTCAGGCTGGCACATGGTGACCCAGCTGTGCTGGGAATCAATCTGCATTAACTCATCTTCATCAGATCCTCCCCAGCTAAGCATTTTAAATTGTTCATATTTTACCAAAACATTTATCAAGTTTCTATGAAGCCTGCTCTCTGGCTACTTGTTAAGCAATGCTGGGAAACGGGAGAGGGGAAGGGAAAAGAGAGGAAACATACCCAAGCAATTTTTATTCAACTGCTAAAACTACTACGGTTGTCCTAGTTGAGGACATTAGTTAGGACTGCTCTGTTATCAAGAGTGATTTTACTGTCTGAACTCCGTTAGGTGCTCCGAAGAGTCTACAACAACTGTGGAAAAGCTTCATAGCTACACACAAGCTCCTTAGTTCTAGCAGAAAAGAAAAGTACTGCCACTAAATACTACCTGCAGAATTCCCCAGGGCCTACGTGACTTGTTCACTATTTATTTCTGAAGCTCAGCTTCTGGAAGAAGGCTGTCCTGTAGCTTTGTGATACATAAATTCTTCCCTAAGAACACGTTCGTGAGCAATGCACAAAGTAATTATACTGAGAAAGAAAGCCATGCTATCCATCCTAGCATAGCTTCTCACTGCCAGCAGTGCCCAATCTATGATTTTTGCCATGACTGTCAATTAGAAAAAAGCACAACTGAATTTATATTCTTAAAACTATTTTTATGGTAAAGTCTTGCTGAAATTAGACTACCTTTGAATGAAGTGTTTAACTCCATAGTTTTCTTTCAACTCCCCATCCAAACATATATTAAATTTTAATTCAAAAATTTGCACTAGAGTACAGATCTTGCACTCCTGAGGACAAAAAAAATTGCATTTGAGGACAAAAAAGATTATTCTCACACAAATAAGGCTGTCATACAGAATGACTAGAAAGTCTAGGTTGTTTGTTTTGTGTGCTTACCAGCAGTACAGCTATGCTATTAATTTTGTCTTTGAAATAGAAAGAAAAGTACTGAGACAAGCAGTGTCAGTAGAGAACAAACACACTGTACTGTATCAGAGTCCTTAACATAAGATCTCCACCCACATTTCACTTGCCCTCTGAAGTGAGGTAGAGCTACAGTTCTTTGTTCAAGCAAAAATCTCCCAGGCCACAGTAGCAGGAACAACAAGCATTTTTCCACAGATTAATAGAGGGAAATTTCTAATTACCAATTAGTTATACAGCCACAAACCCAAAAACCTGCATGCACACATACATGCACATCAGCCTAGAATTCAGGTGTTTTTTCTTTATATCAGTTACTCCATCAAATAAGATCCAACAGCACTTCTGTTAATTTACCAGTTTGATACTGCTGTGTGCCATGGACAGTCCACCACCACCAGAGAGCACCAAAGGCATGAGATGGCATATAACCAACAGTCCATCTGTCCAAATCAAAACTGTTTAACCTTTCTGAAGCTGTGAGCTGGTTATCAGTGTCATCTTCCCAGCCCAGTTGAATCACTCTGAGCTGCAAGACTACAGCAGTGCTGTTTGGCATTTGGGAGGCCCAGTGGATCAGNAAACAGCTGTATGCCTGGAGAATGAGTGTTTCTTGTTTTGAAAGTCAAGCTTGATTCAAAGCTATTTAAGTCAACACAGAGGGTCAGTGATTTACCTCCCTTCCCAAATGCTGCCCACCTGAGAGAAGAGATGAAGAGCAAAAAATATGCCCTCTTCCCTGGAAGAGTCAGCTTTGGGAATAAAGTCAGATGTTTAAATATATTACACCAGATTTCTTTGATGGCGTCAGCGCGGACACTCACAATCATGCACAGTCATTCCTACAGCTGTAGTCTTGGCTCCAGTTTGCCCACACAACCAGTTAAAAGCATTTACAAGACTCGAGATGACCAGTACCCTGGAGATGGACAGTCGTGCCTAATCTCTGCCCACCCTCCACATTCATGCTCCTGTTACCTCTGCACACATACACATGTATTACCTTACCTGAGAAGTGCCACTGAAGCCTGGAGGCTGGCTATACTCCGTGGAGTCAATAATACTACTGCAAAACCAAAAGAAATAGTCTGCTTAAATTGCTGTACAACCATCCTTTATCATTTTTAACCTGTTTGCTATTCTCCCCCCTCACACCCTGCAGCATACTTGCCTTCAAAATTCATTTTACAGACAGGGAACACAAGGATTTTTTTTGTTTGGGGATCTGGGAGGGCATTATTTTTTTTAAATACAGGGATCTCCTAGAACAGAACTGTCACACACAACTATGTGTAGCGCAATCTAATAATTTCTAATTAGAATGCAAAAGCATATCTTTTGTATGAAATATGCAGGACAAGACATTCTGAAAATAACAAGCTACCATTGGTTTTCAGTTCCTTTCAAAAAAAGAGAAGTTTAATGCTGTGGCATTTGAAACAGCACTGTGAAGAGAAAAGCTAGAGAAATCAGCTTAAGACAGACACTAGTATTCCAGACATCTCTGAAGACACACAAAACAGACAAGTAATGAAATACAGAAATAAACTAAAAAAATACTGACAGCCAGGATTACTATTACTAGAAAATGCTACACCATATATAGCTACATAGTATTTATAATGACACAACATACCTTAAATCACTGTTTTCAAAACATAGCATATATATGCAAACTCAAGAGATTTAACTTTCAAAACTGCAAAAGGATCTACTGATATAAGCAGACAACAGGTGGTTCAGTATTCTTGCACATATGAGCAAAACATTTAGTTCTCACACAGAGCCAGATGCAAGCGCCCTTATCACTCAAAAATTTAAAATACTTTTAGGACAAGTAAAGGTTAGTANCATGAAATAATGAAACACGTACAGCAGATCCTGCCAGGAACAGCATGAATAAGACACTTGGCTGGAAAGCAATGAAAAGGTACTCCACTCTGAGACAGGTATAGTGGCAATTAACAGCAAAACACACAGAATTATAGCGTCTGGTCTCGTTTTGCTGCAGGTTGTCTGGTGACGTAAAGCCTTCAAGAGTGCAGACGTCATCTGCCTAACCAGAATACAAATTCAAACTAATTTCTGTGTGGTGCCTGTAGTTGAGTTAACTGGCATATATTTGAATGTTTTTCTTTTTAAAAACAGGAAGCAAATAATCAGAAAATTACAAGAGTTCCCTCCAAATTCTTTTTAAAAGCTGTAACATCAGGTTCAATTAGGAAATTCAGCCTCACTAACATGACATACTTAAAAACCTGGAACAACAGCAACAAAAACACAGCAACCTGCAGACTATCTATCCCATTTGTTATAACCTTACAGGGCTGGGAGGGAGTAATTAGAACAAATGGAGGGGAAGGAGATCAGGATTTCAATAACTGAATCAGAGTTACCAGGCAACTAATTTTTAGATCAG
>VYZW01000359.1:2308-12658 GCA_013401315.1 Balaeniceps rex
TACTAGCATCTAGTATTACTATTAGATCATTTTAATTCTACAGGACCATGTGACTACATCATATGCAATTTAGATATCAAAGAAGTTCAGAAAGCTGTATGTAGCTGCTTCCTGGTTTGGCCACAGAGTTACTGAAGTTTACTACCTTCATGCCCTATAAGAATGCCAGAACAGTTAATTCAAAAGGTGTAACTTAAGATGGCCTCAGTGCACAGAGTTGCTCAATCAATAAAATGGGAGTAACACAGACCTCCAGTGATACACAAGGAAGGTGTTAAGAGATACAGAAGGGCAACAAATTTAAGATTAGTATGTGGAGTAGTATCTAGTACTCTAACCAAAAGAAACAGGGTTCTCCTTGCTAAGGAACTAGACATCCTGTTTCAGAAGAAAAAGGAAAAAAGTTAGAGAGACTACAGGTGTTTGCTGATAGTAGCATACTTACTGTCATCACCAACAGGCCCTGCTGAACACTGTGCTGGAGGATCACGTGCCAGATCATTCAACTCCTAAAAAACAGGAACAGTTTATTTCATTTAATTTCAAAACCAACCACGTTATTGCTAAAAAAGCTGCTAGTGGCACTTTGACTATCATTCTTGCTCATGAACATAATTCTCACATCAGTGAGTTTCCCAAAACCACAAGAATGGTAACACCACAAAACTAACAGCCAGGACCTCAGAAAGCAAAGTTGCATCTTAAATCCAGGCAACACATTTGGCATATGCATCAGTTTCCTCTCTAAGTTTCCATACTCTATTAAGTCACAGCAATCCTCATGAAGTTATAGGGTCTATCAGGTTTGCCTTCACTGATAATAAAACTTAAGAAATCCCAAGCATTATCAAGGTATTATATACTGCACTATCTTCAGGTCACAGAGAGGTAAGATGGCTCAATCCAACAACTCAGTATCAGCCTTATTTTATCCCCTGTATTGTAAAAGCTCCCAGGTTGCTCCAGCTATAGTGATCTAGTTTATCATCTCAGGCCTGCAGTACACAAAACTTCGATAACCTGTGGCTGTTTCATCTCCAGATGTATGCATCAGTGAATACAGGTGGTTAAATGGAATAAAACACAAGGCCTTCTGTACCTATAGAACTGCTAACCCATGAACAGAAATAGTCACTTTTCAAGTACCTGTGTCAGTCAAATTTTCCTCTGAAGAAATCCTATTATGAGCCTCAATTGTTCTGGCTGAACAGGTTGTGTAATTCAGAATACTTCTGAACTATATCAAGTTTTCAATCTGAAGCAAAATTTCAGCCCAGATCAGAAAGAAAGTCCACACATTGTCACCAGGAACTCAAATTCACAATTTGCTCAGGAGGTGGATATTCAGTGGGAAGTACAAATAGAGTAAGACTTTAAAGTCAAACTTTGCTCTATTTCTGGCTCAGCCACTGACCTGCTTTGCACGATGGGCCCAAACATCTTAACTTTTTTCTGTGCTAGCTCAGCCTAGAAAGCTAAACGTAAACACCAGACAACCATTACAAGGACAACTAAACCTAGCGATTAGGAAACACTCCCATGCTGTCTCTGGCCCGTTGCACGTTCAGCTTTTCACTTCACAGCCTGCACAGGTTACCAGCAACAGTCCACTGTGGCATCTCAGATATCAGACTGATCTGAAGCTTTTGATAGACAAANCTCTATTTCTGGCTCAGCCACTGACCTGCTTTGCACGATGGGCCCAAACATCTTAACTTTTTTCTGTGCTAGCTCAGCCTAGAAAGCTAAACGTAAACACCAGACAACCATTACAAGGACAACTAAACCTAGCGATTAGGAAACACTCCCATGCTGTCTCTGGCCCGTTGCACGTTCAGCTTTTCACTTCACAGCCTGCACAGGTTACCAGCAACAGTCCACTGTGGCATCTCAGATATCAGACTGATCTGAAGCTTTTGATAGACAAAACATTTAAGGACAATGATCAAGACAAGCTGATTGCAGGAATGGTTGTCACTTAATGGCCTTCCGTTATTTACAGGCAGCATTTAAGCTCTTGAATAGATGGTCTCTGGGAGTTCCAGCTTCTACTTCTCACAAACTGGGAGGTCACCACTAACCAAACCCTCTTCTGTTACAAAGGAAGAAAGTTGTCTTACATCAGACAGGTAAATCTCAGGATTTTCCCCTCAGTATGAAGTCCCCCAGAAGTCTTGCAGTAGATACAAAGTTTCACATACCCTGACTACTGTAAAACATACACAGGTTTGGTTTTGCTACCAGCAGTTCCCAACTTCTAAAAAGCCCAGCTGAAAGCCTCCTGACTTGACATCACAAACTATTGAAGCTTTCCTAGTGCTCCTACTGAGCTTCTTACAGTGCTGACCCAAGCAAACCTTGCTCCTACACTTTGTGGTTCAGCATGGACTTGGACAGGAGTAGATATTGAGCATGCAGCACCTGAAGAGCCTACTCCCTCCTGAAGGTGGAGAGCATTTCCAGATATCCCCTGAAGGAGGAAAGCCCTTCAGAGTTGTCAGTTATGCATGTCAATTCAGAGTAGCCAACTTCAGCCAAGTGAGGATTCCCTCCTTACCTCCTGGTTGGCAATCCTGGTCAGCAAGTATCAGGTAGCATGAAGATCAGTAATGCACTGTCACTCCCCACCAGCACACTTCACACCACCCACTGCACACCTCTCTGCTTTAACGCCAGAATATTAAATATGTCAAGCATCATCCTGAGCAACAGATTACTGCCCCACCCTAGAGAAGTGCATGTACTCTAAATTTTTCAGATAGCAACAGTCCGAAAAATACAGAGTAGCAAACTGCACTGTGCTCTGCTTCAGCATCCATAAGCCAAGAGACAGTAAGCCCTATGTAATGAGTGCAACAAAGGAACATGCAGTCACTTACATACAACTTCACTGGCACATGAATGCCACATGTTCTTTGTGGTCAGTCTAGTCATGGCTACAAAGAATGAAGTGAGTCTCCACATGCACAAATTCAGAAGTATGGGCATGAAAACTTATAAACAAGAATACACCTACTCTTTCTAAGTTGTATAGAGTACAATGCACTTCCAAATGCTATTGGATTCTAATCTTCTGGAAAAAGACAACTTAATGCTACAGTACTCAAACCCCCATATTAAAAAAACCAAACACATCTAAGCCTCTCTTCCTTACCACTTCTCACCCCTTTGCTCCTGTTTCATGCATAAATACAATGCAACACCACTAGACTTGGAAGGAGTACAATTGTAAGAACCCATCTTTTCCATGTAAGACCACAACCCACTATGGATTATATTTAAGAAACTAGCATGCACCTTCCCTACTATAAAGGGGAAATAGTTACAAACACAGGCTGCAGCTTGAGCACATAGTTCTACCAGCTAGTAGGAATACACAGCTTCAAAGCTGCCCCGACATTCACCCTACGTCCCACTGCTCAAAAGTCACTGCTCCACCAACCTGGATGAAACAAGACACCTTCAGTGATATCAGGTAAGTCTCAACAGATGCAGAGGCAACAATGATGTTCAGTTAGTAGCAGCCCTGTTTCTCATCAAACTGCTATTTCTTCAATCTTCAGTTCCTGCTAGAAGGAATACTTCGGTTTTCTGAAGCTGTGTATAGCATCTCACTGGAAAGAGATGACTTACAATGAACACTCATACCACTTGTCTCAGTGATGCAGCTCTCACCTAACGCGGCATTTCAGGTTCTGCTCTATAAATCCACAGATTGAACCATCACAGATTAAAAGCCCCACGTAAAAAGCAACGTATAAGCTCCTCGCACTTGGAAAAGTTTAGCAACAACTCTCAGTGCAAGGCCCTGCGATACAAAACTTCCCAGCTTTTGTAGAACAACAGCTCGGATAACAAGAAGGAAGTTTAATCTGCACAAGCCACTAGCTGCAGTAGATGGCCAATTGCCTCTGCAGACTGGAGAGGCTAACACACTACCGGATTTCCTGGCAGGGAACAGATGATTGCTTTAATATGCCATTCTCTTCAAGCTGCCGACATGCTAGTAAGACTTCCACTACTCACTTGTCAGACCTGCAGAGCCAAGTTTAAAAACAGGAATGGTAGCTACCTACAGCTGCATTTATCCAGGTAAAAATGGAGAAGAGCATCCACTGCAGCACAGTGCCAAGCTTTTTCATCTGTCTGAGAGGTTACTTTGCCTTTTGAAAACTCCTGTGCAGTTTCTAAGGTACTGCTAGCACACCACCAGACATAATGAGGTCTTTGCTCCCAGATGTTGCTGAGAGAGACTGAAAACCAGCTGGTTTATAAACACAGAACAAACAACTCTGGAGTTCACATAAAACTGGAACTCATAACACATGAAGGATTCAATTACAGTTTGGTATCATCTACAATCCAGCCATTACTGCATCTATCAGACCCTAAGCTGCAAGGCTTCCTGTACTTCCTCGTGATCTGGGAAGGCTTGTTGGTCAACAATCAAGTCTGTTCTTGACAACACTGATTTTAAACCAATACCTGAAGAAAGCTACAGCTGATTACCATTTGAGACAGTTTCTGATCCTTAAGCAACATAGAGAAGGTTTTGCTTTAGGAACTTAAATGCTAAAAATCAGGCAGCCTTCAGATTTCAGGTTGAGTTTTTCAGCTCCCAGGAGGCTACCTCACCACGAATTGCCTTCAGATGGAAAGTCAACTTACAGAACTTAAAGTTTCTGCCCTCTCCCCTACTGCAAAAATACCCTTGGGGTTGGGCCCACTGCTGCAGTTCAAACCATTAACTTGACCCATCTTACAGTGAAATGTATTAATTAGTTCCTCAGCAAGAATAAGGAAGTGGAAGCATGGTACAAAGCAAAGCAAGGCAAGGTTCAAGGTGTCTTACACAAAGGCCAAGTTGAATGAAACTACTACCGTTACATCCATGAATTAGATATCCTAAAAGCTACAAAACTCACACAAGAAACTGACATTTAGGCTCCAAAATCAGATTTAACTCTGTTCATAAGTTCCCAACAACACAAACCCCCACCCAGGGGTTCCAGGAAAGCATTTTAAGGATGGAGTGTGCTTATGGCACAGACCCCTAGCTGTGCTTCCCAAGTCATGAAAGGCATCAGCTGCCAGTGAGGCCTCAGGGCACACAGAAAAGTCAGTGCCACAAGTCTCACCCATGCTCTCATCAGCTGCTACCCTCCTCCTGTTATAGTCTATTTCCCAGCAGCTAGGACATTGCATGTAAAATGCAAAATCATGATCAAGGAGTTCACAAACTGCACAAGAAGTTTTTAAAACACTACTGAACACAAATGTTTTAAGCATTACCTTAAAGTTTAACCCTGCACATGTTTCAAGTTATAATTAGTTTTAACTATAAGCTTCAAAGACATTTGTTAGAGAAGTTCAAATTTATTCCTCTAGACAACAATTCCCTCCGCAGTCTAACATGTTGCTGGTAAAAACTGCTCTGGCCAGAAGAAGCATCCTTTGGTAGTCAGTTCCAGCAATTTTAATAAACTTGGTACACAGTAGAGTTCCCCAAATACACTCCCAACAGACTAGATGTATGCCTTAAAGATTGTTCAAAGTCCTTTTAGCCTGGCCTCCACGGTCTTTCCTCCTACTCCAGTTTGAGCTGTTTTCAAACTGTAATTTACTCAGAGACCACATCATTAGCTTGATTATAAGACTAATTTTCACTTACAGCAGCAGCCTGACAGCAAAACAAGCTTTTAATCCAACTTCAGCAAGTTTATTTACCTGAAGCCCCTGAACCCTTCTGTGACAGGGAGTCCAGGGCTGTGTTACAAAATTGTGATTTATCTAACCAAAAAGGAACTTTCAGCCACTTAGCCATGAACTATTAGCAGCTTTCAACAGAGCAGCACCAAGCAATACGGAATCAGGACTCAAGTCAAATCGACAGCACTCTGCCTTACCTCTGCAGCAGGACGACAGCATGGATGAGCAGCTGCCAGCTACCTGCATAGGTCTGACGCAGGCATGAGGTTGGGCAAGGGCATGCCACACGTTCCTTGGGCCAGCAGGCTCTACCTTTACCTGTCGCAGAAGGTACTGTGTGGGGTGAGGCGCAAGAGCCTATATCCACCATACATTTCACACAACTCTGTTCTCTACTTGCCAAGTGGTCTCTCTGTACAGGGTAGCACTCACACATGCACATCAAGGTCAGATCACCAATTCCCTACAGCATCCATAGGTGCTCTCCTGGTCTACAGGACTTTTGCAATTATGGAGTATTTGCCTTTCTACGGCTACTACCCTATTAACAAAAGCATTTTGATCTTCAGGATTTTAATCCTTTCCCTTTGGCAGAATCTGCTTTTTCAATCTTGAAACGGCTCATATCCACTGACTCTGACTTCTTACAAGACTGCAAAAGTTAGAAGGCAAGCAGTTAAGTAAGCAGCACAAGAAAAGTCAAGCTGTATGAAATGCAGTAATAACAAAGGTACATGTTATAAACAAGCTCTGATGTAACTGTCACCTTTCTTTTTTTTTTTTAAAGCCTGAACGGCAAGAACACCAAAGCAATTCTAACTTCCTCCTGGTGTGGAACCTGAGTATCAAAAAGGCTAGCTAGCCAACAGAAGCTTAACCAGTATTCTCTGTACTAGCAACACACAGATATTTAACAGAGATGGGCTGCGCTGGCAGCTCCATGAATGCAGCAAGAGGCTTTAACGGAGGGCCAAGCTGTTCCCACTGGCTGCTCTAAAGCAGAACTGGTAGCACAGAAATATCACAAAGTTTGCTCAGCACAGGTAACATGCATACAACTTTGTAACATTAACACTAACACTGTTCGATTAGCCAATAAGTCTACTGCATGCCATCCACAGGTAGTGTTCATTTTGGCAGAAGTGATGCTTAAGCATCTCAGGAGGTCAGTCAGCTCTGGACTACAAGCAAGCTCATCATCTTCCACAGCTGTAATGAACAGGGACATCACTGGAATACAGTTCAGTTCTGCAAAGCAATACTACTTATAGAGGCCGAGAAAACAGGTAACAAGCCACTATTCCTCTGCTATACAGAAGTGTTTTACTTCAGCAGGGCTGAAGTACAGCTTCCAATTTCCCCTTCCCCCTCACTGTAGGGTCCACCAAGCAGTTCATATGGGAAAACCCATAAAAGACAATGAACTAACCTTTTACTTGCTCTCCCATCCAAAGCAACTCCAAAAGGTGCCCTAGTTATTTCAGTTATAGGTAACATATCTCCTAAAGATAAGCAACACAGATGGAGATGCATCTGAATCCAAAGCGCTTTGGCTTAAATCTTAAAGTGGAAGTTGTTCATTAGGGCCCTCCAGTACCACTCCCATCCTACCCCTGGCTATCTTCACATTGCATTTCATATAAAATAAATCCATGATAAAAAAACTATGATAAAAATATCATTGTTATAGACATAAAAATAACAATGAAATTGTTATGCTTCATTGTGATCCCCACACTTCATGGGGAGTCTGGCTAGCATCATTGCTTACATCCCAAACATTTCCCACAAGAAAAGAGTTCCAAGTTTTAGACCTGAATCTCCCAGTAAGCACTTAAGCAAGAACAAAGAACACTGCTGCCTAAAAGACTGTGGTGAATTATACAAGCAGCAATCTGATAGCAGGTCTCAAGTCTGAGCTCTTTTGGAGCATCGCCTTAAAGAACAGCTGCTGCTGCTTCATGCAGACATGTTACCCCACTCGAGTCTCTGGACAACCCCAAGAACAACTGTGCCACCAGAAACATGCTGGGACAGACCATGCAGGTTCTTGCGCTACCTCACACGCCAGCAACAACACTACTTACCCAGCTGCAAACAACTTCTTGTTCTTCCCCTCTTCCAGCCCAGAGGAGTTCAACATGCAAGAGGCCATTTCAGGTAACACTGTTGATACTGTATCAACGATTTATTCTTGGGATTTTTCTGCTTGTTTCTGAAGTTCTCATCCCTATATTATCCAAAGACACAAAAACTTTGGAGAAAACCTCATAGTCTGTGGTCAAACACAAAACTCAAACTACCAAGGACAAGAGCCAATGGCAAGATTGAGACCTGAACACTGATGTATCACAACTGATAATACCCTCTAAAAATGCCTAAGCAGCAGCTTTCCTTTCCATCACTTCTTTGTACTCAAGACCATTGGGATTATTTCTACTCAATCCACATTCTGCAGGCTTTTGCTCTTGCCACAAGTTGCAACAGCAAAGGTCAGAAGCTTGCTGTCCCCTTTGTTATCCTGCCAGGGATGGTCACTACACGTAAGATACCACTGCTTTTCCCAGAGACTAGAACAAAAACAAGATGATGATACGAACACTCTCCACGGTGTTTAAAGTAGCTGGAGTGTAAACATTGAATCCTGAACCTCAGCACATACTAAACTACAATAAAGCAGCCTTCTCTGCTTCCTGAGCTACCTGACAGAATATATACCCTCCTCACAAAAGCCCTGCGCTATCTGCGTGTCCCCACTGCGCCCAGCAGTTGCATTTACCCTGTTCAGCATTCACTGCCATGCCTCCTAGGTCTGTTCTGATGGCAGGCATGCGACCCACTCCCAAGGAGAAAGCGCTCTTTCAAAACACCTGCGAGCCCACAAACACGCTGTAGAAGAGCCTTCACATTGTATTGAGTATCACTAAAGTAAGTGACAGGACACTGCAGACAAGTGATACTCAGCTGGAGCACAACTTCCTTATGTAGCCTGCTACCATATACTTATCACGAAATTTCAATACACTAAAATTATACCCAAAATCCTTCCCTTGCAAGCTCTACCTAATCCACAAGCCTACAGAAGCCTTCAAGCTCTCTTCAATTTTCTTCTCCACCTTAGCTTTAATTTGATCAGCACAACACATGAAGCTTCACAAAAACATCAAGATAACCTACAATCAAAGCAAAGATATTAACACATAAGCTAAATCCAACGCAACATATGTTAATAAAACAGAGCTAGCAAACTGGCCTTAAGTATTAGGTAGCAGGTTCACATCTGGTTCTAGACAAAATTAGATCCACATAGTAATTGAGACCAAAAACCCTATGGGAGGACTGGCTTCTACACCTGAATCCTACACATGGATTCCAAACTGACAGCTACCTTTTGCGGGAAAAAGGATATAAATTCCCTGCCTGACTCACTAAGATAATAAAAACATACTTGGATATTTGTGTCAGTATAATTTCCTAGTAAAAGATACCATGACGATCAAGCAAAGTATGGTTTTAAGACTACAGGAGATTCACCAGCAACGTTTTTCTAAAAGGCTAGGCTATCAAGTGTGGTGCACCTCCTGCTCCAGGAGAAGAGGGCACCTCACATGCCTTTCCCTACAAGTCTACTATGTGACTCAGGTTGTAAAACAATACTGGCTCCATTAAAACAATAATTCACACTATTTTGACTAGTTGAACGTGACAAGTTCACTACACTTTGTGCTTCAGTATCCAGTACCGAGATCGTTGCTCCTTGAGGAAGGACAAGAGCCTTTCACCACAAAGCTCCCAAACAAGCTACACCAAAAACTTCCAGCTCGGGCAGCATTTCACTCCTCTGAGCACTTTCTCCCAAGAACGGCGGCCCCAGCTCCAACGCGGGGTTCCTCGCTGCGCCCACGCGTGTCCGGTTCCACGCCCCGAGCGATTCCGAAGGGTGAGGAGCATCCCCTCAAGCTACAACAGCTGGCGGCGGCCCTGCCCCGGCGCCGGCGCCCCCTCGCGGCCCCGGGCTCCCAGGGCCACGTTGCTTCGGCGGGGCCCAGCGGCCGAGACCACCGCCGGCCTCGGCCTCCCCCCTAGGAGTAACAGCCCCCGAGGCCAGGGCACGCCCGCCGCCCCGGGGAGGTGTCCGGTGAGGGGGGACCTTCCCGGGGGAACAAAAAAAGCGCCCCGGCAGGCTGGGCCGGAGCCCCGCGCCTGCTCCGGCAGCTGCGGCCCGGCCCGCACTGTCGAGGGGAGCCGAGGAACTTCTCCTCCGCTCCCACCGCCCCAGGCCCGGCTGCCGCCTCTCCCGACGGCGGGGCCGCCCGTCCCCTCAGCGCGGGCAGGGAAAGGCGCCCATAACCCCCCAGCCGAAGCCGGCATCGGAGGGACCCCGCGCCGCCAGGGCAGGGCAGGGCCGGGCCCGGCCTTCCCTCCCTCCCCGCCAGGCCCGGGGCGGCGGCGGCCTACCCGGGTTATGTAAGGCGAGCGCTAGGCCAGGCGAGGCCTAGGCCGGGCGGGCGCGGCGCCGGGCGCGGTGCGGCGAGGCCCTGCCCTTACCTTGTGGATTCTCTTCAGCGCCATTGTGTGCGCGAGGCGGCGAGAAGGGGCGGACGGGGAGGGGGCAGCCCGCGGGGACTATTTTCCGAGGGG
>VYZW01000377.1:1165-14071 GCA_013401315.1 Balaeniceps rex
TCTTGATCCAGATCGCTTTTGCACTTGATCTTAGCTTTTATCTCCCCTGAATTTATTCAGCCTAAAAGGATACCAAGTGCAGATTCTTTTCACGGTCTTCATCCATAATTAAAAGCTAGTATTCGAAGGGAATGAACTCAGGGGTACAAAAATTCCTCAATTTATCTCCCACAGATAATGCCTTATTTGTAAATATCTATAAACGTGTTGTTTTGGTGTATGGCTTATATTTCACTTATCTCTCAAAGGTCCTAAATATTCTTTCATTACAAATATCCTCGAGAGTCATCATGTCAAAATCATTCCACAATTAATAGAGGTTGCCTCCAAAGGCCTCAGGGAGAAGAGGACTGTTAATAAGTGGACAAATAGGAGATATTCTCTGGCCTGTTTTAAAATGCTTGAGGACATTAAGCCATGTGCTGGCAGGATAGTCTGTGGTAGGTTCTCAAAAATCCTTCCTGTTCACACATGTGTTTCTATGGCACCAGTAAATTCTTATCAATGAGAAAAAGATGTGAGGTCCAGTACTCTTTTCTTATAGCCACCAAAAATAGGAGGCAGATCCCTTGACTTACGTGAAGATGGGACTGTACATGAGGTTTGTCAGCCTGAGGTGTATGTAGTCCATAACTACTAGAAAGAAACTGCTCTATCTTGTTCCTTTTTATCAAAAGACAATAGTTTTGAGCCAAGATAAGGGAGCATATTGTTCTGCTTAATTTTCAAAACGGCTAAGAAGAATTACTGGATACTGTAACAGTTCTGCTCACTGCTCATTTTACCCAAGTTAATACAGAGTGTAAATTCTATCTTTCCATTATCATTGCTCAAGCTAGCGTGGAAACATTTAGTCTGGCTAAATATAATTTCTCTGTTTGTGCGTTTTTTTTCAGTTGGAGGGGGTATTTTTTAAAAGTTAAACCTATTATAGCTAATCCAAAACATCCTTGCTCCTTGTTTTTGTGGGATATCTGGCAATATAAGATAGTTGTTTCTTGAGAATAGTGCTTTTATACAGTTTAAGTGAAATTTGTATTATCCATTTGGGGCAGAAAAAATTGCGCATGTGTGTGGTTTTGTAATTGTGGCTAGANAAACATTTAGTCTGGCTAAATATAATTTCTCTGTTTGTGCGTTTTTTTTCAGTTGGAGGGGGTATTTTTTAAAAGTTAAACCTATTATAGCTAATCCAAAACATCCTTGCTCCTTGTTTTTGTGGGATATCTGGCAATATAAGATAGTTGTTTCTTGAGAATAGTGCTTTTATACAGTTTAAGTGAAATTTGTATTATCCATTTGGGGCAGAAAAAATTGCGCATGTGTGTGGTTTTGTAATTGTGGCTAGAAATATGAGTTATTAACATATATTTATGTAAGATTGGAGCAGATTCTCTAGTTACTTGTGTGACTTTATTGAGCAGTCATATGGAAGTTTCATATGGAAGATCAAAATCAGCCGTAAAATGGGACTGTGATTGTAACCTTAATTATCGAAAGGATATCCCCTCCAGAGGATCATAATCCGGTTTGAGAAGCAGAAAGACGGCTGCTTTCCTATGGGAGTCTGGGAGCGATCCTCTCTCAAAAGCTTGGTGACATAGTCCTGTAAGCCTGATATGATTTCACTTTCAAATGTATTTAAAAATTCTACAGCAAATCCATTGGGGGCGTCGGCTTTCCCGCTTTCCAACACAAATACTGTTTCCTTAATTTCATTCTCTATCCTGGGAATCTGCAACATTTCTTTCTGCTCTTCTGTCAGTTGTAGCTGCTGCTGTTCCACTGCAGCTGATGAAAGAATTGGATTTTAATGTTTGTTTAGAGGTATGTAAGTTGGCATAATAATTGTGAATAACTCTCTGATTCTCCAGGGTGAAGAGGAGTTTGGCCTTAGTATTTCCCAATTTACTGGGTTGGTTTGGATCATTTCTTTGTTGTTTGTTAAACCAACTAACAATGAGCATACTTAAGGAATGATTGTTAAAAATACACATTTCCTTCTTAGGATTTTATAAGGGGGTAGAAATACATTTAGAGCTAAATTTGTAGATCTTTCACAAGAACTGCTATACTCCTGTGCTTTAATTTGTTGGAAGGGAAACTGTTTTAAGTGAGTAATTTTAGCATCTGTTCTTGTCCCAACATTTTTTTTAATGGGATAATATTTTTTTCTGAAAAGAAAATATGTCAAACTCTGTGACCCCATGGATCCAATCCTCTCACGCACTCTCCTAATCCTGCTCCAATGAAACAAGCTATTCATAAAAACTATTTCCCAGTTTAAAAAAATGACAGCATATGAAGGATTATTTATCCAATTCTCATTATCTTCATTCTTTGCTTTGGGAAGCACTAGACTTTTTCGGAAAATTGTCATCAACTGTCAGCTTTATCAATAAAATCTATCTGATATGAAAGAAGGCAAAAATGCTGAACCAAAGTAAAACTAGAAAAAGTCAGAGAGGAACTCCCTGAATATTCAGAGAAGATGGCAGTCAGCCGACCTAGCTTTGGCTCTCAGTGGAGAAAGATAAGCATCTTCCATCCTACAATATCTATACAAATTACCAGGGGTGAGCTAACCTTTGGAAATGCCTATTTAGTTCAACCAACTTTTGAGTGCATAAATGTCTAGCTTAGACTAGCAACAACTGACCTTCAGACTGATAAAGTTAGCACAGTCCCATCCTGAATATCTTTATGAGGTTCTGTGTGAATACTAAGTCCAGTTCAAGCTTCCCATGTTCCAACTCTTCTTCTTTCCCATTGTTGCTAAGTTTTCAAGACAAGGACTGGTCCATCATAGTTATGATAACTTTATTTTTTCCACTTTTATTTTTTCCAAGTCAAAGTACAGCTTGCCCAAAGATGCTTTCCGCTTCCTAGGAAGAAGTCGATGTATACACTTGTATTGTCTTTTGCTGGCAGATCTGGAAGCCCCCAACATGCTGTCCAGGCAAGGTACAGAGTGAAAAATAACTTTCGTAATAGTCTGCTCTGACCATTAAGACTGTTTTTCTAGACAGTAACACACAGGTGTAGGTTGCTTCTTTCAGCTCTAATTTTCAGTAAGAAAAGCTATGGTATTTCATTTATCTGTTCTCGCTATCTTCTGTTTTTCCTGAGTGCACATTCCTAGGTACCCTTCAGCAGTCTGGATTTATGCCAGTTAGACCCACTGAACAAAATGTCCATCTAGTGTGTTAGGCATAAATCACCTTTTATCCTTCTCCTGCTCAGACATTGTTTTCTCTTTGCTCGCTTAATCGTTTCAAAAGCTACTTATGGACATGATTAAACCTATGCTATTACAAAACTTTCCCTATTTGTTTTGCTTTACTTACAGTTTAGTTAAAATGATGATTGCCTTGAACATTGTTACCAGCACCAATTGCTTTTGGTAATTCAGGCTTTCTGATCACAACTGGAGGTAAAAAATTTGATTCTTCTCAACTTCTAAACTCTCACGTTGGTTATTCTAATGGTTTGAGTTTAATTGTGGGGAACTTGAATGTCCTTCTTCCTGCTATGCCTTCTTGTAGAACACATCTTCTGCTTACTCATTTTGACAAAATATTTTGGAGGAAAGAACTGGCCTCCTCTTCCTCCTCTACCAAGAGGACACATTGGGAGTCTTTGTTTCTTTGCAGGGTTTTCCTTTAAGCACTTTGTGTTTTCTTTTGCTAGTCTCTTCCCTAGCACAAGGAAACTCCAACCCTGTGGATGCTCTCACTCGCTCTCCCAGTCCTGCTGCCAAATCTGCTGCTGCTGCTCATCTTTAACTGTTTTGAACAGAACATCTCCAGCAGCACATTGATTAAGTACAGGAAGCATTAGTGACCAGCAGCTCAGGGTATTGGGTTGTTATTGACTCTGACAGACCAATTTGTTTCTCCAATGTTCATTATTCTACAAAAGGGGCATATCAGACAAGGCAATTGAAATGTACAATATTGCCATCTATCTCTTTTCTGCCTTGATTATGTACAGCCCAGAGTTCAGCTCCAAAGTACACGAAGACCTCAGAGATATGAATTGTAAAAATGAAGATAATTAGAATTCCAGACTGGCCCAACTTGGAGCAAAGATAATTAATGCTAGAAGTTCCAAATGAGCACACACATGACAAGTAAATAAATTCAAAATTAGGCAAAAGTTTCTATATTTCTTGGAATTATTAGTGTGTGGCCACAGTGACACTTTGTGTTCATTGCTAGGGAATGCACTCTGCTGAAACACTGCAATGTGCTGAAATTAACATCTATTATCCAATACGCTCATTAACAATGAGTGACCTAATGCAGTGAGAAGACTGCAACTAAATTTTAGTAAGGTCAGGAGCTATTTATGAAGCAGCAGATACCAGACTTAAAAAGAAAGCCAAGTAGAGTATGCCGCAGTTTGAAACATGTACTCACAGTTGAACTAAAATATATATACCCACACAGTGCACTGCTACTTCGTTTTTAATGCGTGTACCAACATGTTTGTCCTTTGCCATGGAATGGCACATGACTTTTCCCCACATTCACCTTCTGTCCTTGCCTGTCAGCAGACATTTGTTCTGCGTGTCTCCATTCATAAAACATACAGACCTACTAACAAGACATTCCTGGGAACAACAGAGATATTCAAATTCCTTAGGAACTGCTCTTAGAGGCAGTCAAGAGTTAAAACATAATGCCATTAACACACTCTGATGCTAATTCCTATCATGATCCATCATTTTTTCTTTAACCTAGCTACATAGCAGCAGAGAGCATGCCAATATACAGGAAACTGTGTCTGTGATTGTATCTAAAACTGGAAAAATACTCCAGAGAAATTTTACTCACTTGATTTCCCTTCCCTAAAATTGCACACACCAAAGATAATTTTTTCTTACACCGCCCTTATATAATTATTCTTTCCCATGAGAAATAATGTTTGTTTACTCCAGTGGCCCTGATTCTCAACTGCCCTGTGTACTCTCCTGGGCCTCACACCTGTGAGAATAGATACGCCAGTCTACTTTGACTTTCTGCACTGCTCTGGCAATGTGAAGCAGCTGTAAACCCGACAGGGAGCCAACCCCAATGAGCCCAGTTAATTCAAGTTTACAGATGCTTTACATCACCAAAGCAGTGCAGCGCAGCCAAAGCGTACGGGTGAATCTGGCCCTCCAGCTGCATGTTGATTTTAAAACTGAAAGTTGCAAAATAAATAGATTATTTGGAATGGTATTCAATAAAACTCATTTGATTTCCATAAGCTCTTGCAAGGACCTCCAGGCTCTGACAGCAGATTTGATTTTCTTCCTGATCATTTAAACCCAGATGCTGTTTTTGATGGATGTGACGCATACGTATGGTAGAGTCACGAGCCACACACGTCTCCCTGCACTTCACAAAACCAAGACAAAAATATACCTACCTTTAGTCTTTTGAAAAAGACTGACAGTAATTTACAGAGTGCCCTTGAGTATAGTTAAGACATGTAGGATAGCATCCTCACCAATCTGAAGGTGATAGCTAAACCTGGCTAGGTTCCCCTGGCTTGCAGTAGGCTGGGATTTTCTTACTGCACTCCTAGACACTTTGAGTTGGGCCACTTCTGCAAAGTGAATTCTTCTGCAAAAATATCAAAGATACAGCCTCCCTAACGTGTGGAGCAGATTTGCCATTGGGCTGGAACAGGACTTTCCTGCCAGTGAATTCCTGTTCACCAGAGGTTTCTTTACTGAAGGTGCAGCGGACCTTTAGCCACATGATTCAGTGAATACAGTAGTGTATAAAAACCTATAGCAGAATACTTGAAAAGTTTGACCCAAAATATTTACTAAGTGAGTTTTTTCAAAGAATCCCTGCCTTAGCTATCTACCAAACTGATCTTACTAAGCATTCTTTTAAGACAAATGATTTAATTAAAATACCCATAAGCAAAATTTAAACTCACAGAAATTTGTTAAGCTGAAAATTCACTGAGAGGTTTATGTGTCCTGAAAGGGGTGTGTGTGTTTCTCTGGGAAACCAAAGAAACCTTTTAAACATCCAGGATGAAACAGTCTGTACGCTACTTCCATCCCCCAAATTCTCACCAAGATGTGAGTGGATTTGAAAGCATTAGACAGCACTCGATAGCATAGGATGTACAATTTATTACTTCACAGAGATGTACTTATTGTATGAAAGATGACAAAAGCGGTTTAAAAATATGTGAAAACAGTGTGTTTCATTAGTAAACCAACAATGATTACCACAATTATTATTCTTGCTTTTCTTCTAAGCTTCAGCAGCATTGTTTGTGCTACCCCCAAAGCCCAGACACAAATCTTAGAAAGCCTGCTGACAAGGTCCAAATCCACTTTAAGAGTAACCCTGATCTTTACAAAAACAAAACAGGACCTTAAAATTTGGGGGGTTTTTTGCTTTGTTTTGTTTTTTTTTGTTTAAATGAACAAACTGTGCACTGGTTATGTTATGACCTTGGAACAACGGAGCGGCACTCCATTTGTACTAGCCTGGGTGCACATGCACAATCCAGTTTCTCCCTGCTGTGCCTATCTGCCTACAGCGTTAGGAAATTTACAGGTCTCTCTCTGGTCATTTTAGAGAGGTTTGGCCCTGTTTCCTCCTTGCGGGATGTGAGTAAATCCCGTGGACTTCAGTGAGGGTTATTCATAACCTACAGCGGGAGGATAGGGCTGTGCTGGCCGCTCGGAGGGCTGCAGTCCCAGATGTGGCCAACTGCTCTGTGCCTTGGCTGCCTCTGCCCACAGGAGATGCCAGCAGAAACAGGGCCAATGTGCTAGGAGGACCAAAGGACACCCTGGCTGACATGCACCTATGTAAGTGACAGACAGACAGACGTCTTGAAAAGCAGGAGGAAGCTGGGTGCAGTGGAAGGGAAGATACAGTCTTAGCAAAAGCAGCTTTTGGGTCAAAACAGACTGTCGCGGTTTAACCCCAGTTGGCAACTAAGCACCACACAGCTGCTCACTCACCCTCCTCCCACCCCAGTGGGATGGGGGAGAGAATTGGAAAAAAAAAGTAAAACCCATGGGTTGAGATAAAGGCAGTTTAATAGGGACAGCAGAGGAAGAGAAAGTAATAATAATAATAATAGTAATAATAGAATATACAAAACAAGTGATGCACAATGCAACCACTCACCACCTGCTGACTGACGCCCAGCCAGTCCCTGAGCAACGGTCGCTGCCTCCCGGCCAACTCCCCTCAGTTTACATACCGAGCATGACATCATATGGTATGGAATAGCCCTTTGGTCAGTTTGGATCAACTATCTTGGCTGTGCCCCCTCCCAGCTTCTTGTGCACCTGGCAGAGCATGGGAAGCTGAAAAAGTCCTTGACTAGGGTAAGCACTACTTAGCAACAACTAAAACATCAGTGTGTTATCAGCATTCTTCTCCTACTAAACCCAAAACACAGCACTATGCCAGCTACTAGGAAGAAAATTAACTCTCTCCCAGATGAAACCAGGACACAGACACATAGCATTATCCAGTCACATCATATACCAGGTGGCTGGGAAGTTGATTTATCACAGAATGGTGTGTTTTGAGATATCCCTATATGTCTACGTAGAAGGAATGCCAGCCCCAGCTGCTGCTTTAGAGGCTGGCTGTGTGCTATTTAACTCTTGTCAATCAAAATCCATAAATGGCAGAAGGAGGTGGAGAAGAGGAAGAAAAGGGTAGTGAGAGAAAGAGTAAACCCTGGAGGGAGGGAAGGAAAGATCTGTAGGAATGTATGATATACAGAGTGAATGAGAAAAGGCTAATATACCTCCCAGAGCCCCTCCCGATGCAGCTAGCCTTGTGTTAGTCTTCGTTTAAAATTCTTACTCATGCTATATGCACTCCAGAGCAGTGTTTGCTGGTCATTTTTGCTGCTATTGCTTTTAGTTTGCTTGAGTTTTGGTTCATGAGCTGAGCGAATGTAACGGACATGATTTTGATGTTTTTTTAAAAGTGATCATAAAAAGGGTCTTTTATTTGAACTCCACACCTGTAATCAGATCTCTGAGGATCATTACCTCTCATATCTATGGATAGAGATATTTCTGTATGAAATTGTAATTTTGAAGAAGTAGGGGTCTTTTGTATTCTTAGCAAGGTAATGAGAAGCCAAGAGGGAGAGGAGAGGAAAGATTTTGTAAATAGCATATATTTTTAATATATTTTTAATATTTTAAATAAAATGACTGTTTAAACATGCCCTGAAACTGTAAATGTTAGAGTTTGAAAACATAATCTACAATAAGAAAACATGTAAGCAATTGAAAAAACATGGCAAGAATGGCTTATTGCAAAGCATTAGAGATACAGATTATGTGTAGATACCTTCCCCACCTATGTGGTATGTTTTCAGTCGCCTATTTCTCATAATACAAGCACTGCACTTGTGTACCTGGAGCACAGTGTGTTGTCATCAGACCAGGCTGACCAAAACCACCTCTGAACAACTCTTTCATCCTATCTAATGAAGTCTGAAGCAGGCACCATTATCTTAAAAAAATACACCAGGCAAATGCTTCTTCTCCACCTGAAAAATACGAAAACCTTTCCCACAGCCTCTTCCCCTTTCCTCACATATTGCACACATCTGTAAACCAGTGCTATAGTCAGTACTCTTTGAATGATCACATTACAAGACTAGACAAAAAAACTTTCCCAGGGATTTTCGTTATGTCACAGAATTAGTCTAGTTTCTGTAATGCTCTGTGTATGTTTCTGTATGTGCATATGTGAGTAGACCTACCTCTGTATAGAAAATAAGAGACAAAATAAGAAAACACAGTGTGTGTGGTTCAGGATGAAGGGATAAGGACTTTCTGCCTGTCCTACCAGTCCTCGCTCTATGGTTTGAAGAGGAGAAAACGATCCATTCCCCTCTCTGACATGAATAATAGCAAGAGTATATATGACTGTTTCCCTTTCCACCAGTGGGTAGTGAGATCTTGCTTCCTTCCTCCCCCTACATTAATAGGATCCCAAAAATCCTAAGAGCAACACCTTCAACTGTGGATTGGAGGTAGATGTCAGCACTGAATTGACGATTCTGCTAAGTTGCTTAGGTCAACAGGTCAAGTCCTTCTCCCCTTTGCTTATCCTTAGAGCTATTCATCTACATGAGGGAGTGCGAAGCATGCCTAAAAAGTGTAATACGTATCATCTGCTTGTGAAATGGCATTATTAACCACAGTCCTGTTAGGAGAAAGAACTGCAAAAGGAGGATGGACTGGAAATGCCCCTGAAAGTCTCTCCTCATTTTGAGTGCGTCCCTGCCTGGGAGATGCTCTCATTGATCGGAGAGAGGAGGAGTAATGATATAACTGATGTGAAGGCAATTGCCTGGGGTATGGCAGCTTGAGGGAGGAAAGAGACAAATTCAGCAACATATCAGTTTATGACTCTTTAAAAGTAATTACTTTAATCTCTGAACCATAATTTAAAACCTACTAAATTTTACTAGTCTTCTGCTCTATTTTTCCCTCATGGCAAAAAAAGTCACTATTTTAAAACTAAACTTATGTGAGATCCACCAAAGCAAGTATTAGGTCACTCTGCTGCCAATAGCACAAATGAGCAGTGCTGAGTCATGACAGCAAACGGTAATTATGTTAAAGAAAATGTTAAGCTTCATCACTTTAAACCACAGCATTAAAACACTTTATCTTGGGTGTTCTGCACCAATGGTTTTCAATATGTCCCTTATTTTGACTGAGAAATACGTTGTTCTGTATTTATTGTAGTATTTAACATTAACTTCTGTACTGTTAATGTGGCTCAAAAGGAGTCTCCGCAGGAAAGAGAAGAGTATGGGGGTTTTTCCTCCATGAATTGTTCCTCAATAATCACCCTAATATAAGAAGTTCAGTTACATCTTAAAGGTTAACATAAAAATGCATGATAAGATTTGCAAGAAAAACGTATACAAAAATACTGGAACAGAATTCTGCAGGGGCAGCCACCTCTTCTAAAAATCAGTAAATAATCATGTAAACACCATAGATAACAAGCTCTATGGGACATGGACTATCATCTTTTTCTCTAGATTATAAATTGCCTGTAACAGTGGTGTGTCAGACCCAGCCAATGGCTCCTGAATCCAACTTATTAAACAAATAATAAACACATCACCGAACTCATAACATTGCTATGTCCTTTAGCTTATACAGCTCTCTATTTTCTTTAAACTACTGAATTAATATTTCTTGTGTGCTAATATTACATACACCTCTTTTTGCTGTACTGGGACAACCTGCAGTCTGAGTTTTAGCCACATGGTCTCTGGACCATTTGTAGATATTTTCCTGCCTGAAAACATTTCAAAAATCTCGAGACAGTTCTGTGCTCAACTCCTGTAAACAATTAATAATTTTAAGATTTAAAGAAACTTGTGAAAACCTCACAGTTTATCCAGTTTATCTACTTGCTGGTCTGTTCTTTGTTTTTGACTGTTCATTTTTTGTGGTTTTCAGATCCTGCAAGATATGAAGGCATAGTGATATTTATAGGAACAGGCCCTCCATAAGTGGAGGGGCATCTAAAGGATTAGTGGACTATTCAGTTGTTATGAGGGGAGAAGACTGTGGCTATCATGCAAAGAAATGACATTAGGGCTGGGTACATCATACTTACCTGTGATCATATAGAAGTTTGTGGTTTATTTTTAACTGGTTCCTCTTTAGCTGGTGGAGAGAGAGAGCTCTCTCAGGACAACTCTTCAGCTCAGCAATGCTAAGTGCCCAGTAAAGGTGGGCTGAACTGCCCTCTAGGACACTCTCCTTTGACTACCAAGGGAGACTTGCTGACTAATTTAAACTAGATGCCCATGATTAGATTGCTAAAAAGTGATCTAGAAACGGTTTGGCTTTTAGGAGGTGAGGTGATTCTTACCTGAATTCCAAAGGATGTGTTTTTCCCTAAGAATCTCAGAAAGGGTGGAGAGAACCTCCTTGTGAAATTCCAGTGAAAACTCATGGAGTGTTTTATTTTGTTAGCACCTGCATACGTCTTTAAATTCAAGAGAGAGAAGTGAAAAGAGGCAGAGAAAGTAATAAACATGAGTACTAAGGACAGGTGGGCTGAAGAGCTCTCTGGATGCCTCCAGATTTTCCTGCTGGGGCGTCCCAGAGCATGGTCTGGCAGATATGTAATGCAGGCTGCAACTTCTTTCTGGCCTTTTCTGTGGAAAATAGAGCATGGAAGAAGGAGAAGACTGCAAATCCTATTCTCATCTAATAAAGAGCTAAGATGTGTGAGCCATGCATTCAACCCCCTGGATGCTTTCCCAGGACCAGTAACAGATGTGCCTCACAGCCCAAAACTATGAATTCTTGAAAGCAGAGGGGAAGACATCCCACCTTAGGGAGGAACCAGACAGTAATAAACATAGGTTGTGCCATCCTTCTAGTCCCTTGGTGTATCCCATAGTGATTTTTAGAATCATTTAACAGAACTTGTTTGAATATTTTTCAGAAAAATGAAATTCCACTGACATGCATTGTTTTGTCTGAGCTGAAACATTTGTGGAGGTAGATCTGTAGGAATGAGGTTTTTTAGAAGACTTCTTAGTTGCATGCTCCTTGGCTACAGATGGTGAAAGGGTGGACATGAAAGATAAAAGAAACTATTCAAACCTAACTTTTTGAAACAGAATTTAAAAATAAAAAAAAATCAAAACATTTTGTGAAAATCGTTAAGAAGTTCCAGTTGTATTACAATGAAGAAAGGAAACAACCTTCAGAAGTTTAAACACTGACAGTGTTTAAATTATTTTCTAACATTAGAAACAGGCGTATATTTCAGGTTAAACTCTCACTTCTTCACTACAAATTAGTGCTAAATATCATCCAATGACATTTGGAATTTTACAGCCCAAACTATTGGCATGTGGGTCCCAGTTCTTCAGGACTGGGTTATTTTGGGCTTCTCTTGCTTGCTTTTTCTATTATTATTTTCCTGCTAATCTTTGAACCTGATCCAGAATTCCTCGCTCGGGCTAAACTCTCATAGAAGTCAATTTTGCCTAAGCAAGAATTGCAAGATAAGACCCTTTGTCACAGACAGGGTGCATCATCAAATTTCATTTTCTCGCATAAATCAGTGAAGAACTCGGTTAGCAAAGCCACATCGGGGTGTCTTCAAATACTCTTTTCTGTCCATCCACTTTGTCCCCTCCTCTTATGGCTTCATTGGTCTGACATGTAGAGCTAAAAAGACCACCTATTCAAAAATAGAAGATTCTGAAGGAAAATGTTGCTTATGATTATGGACATTATACTGGNGATTCCTTCCGTTGTTTTGCACAGCATATGCTGTTCATAAATAATGTCAGAATTGGGCCAAGTCTCCTTAAGAAAGGTGGTCATTTAATGTAAGTAAATCCACATTAAATATTGAAGATCAGAAAAAAGCTGCCTTTTCAAAGAGGTCACTTTTAAGTGAAGGAAACAACAATGCATGTGTGCGGATGGCCAGTTCCACACTGGGTGACACAGAGTTAATGGCTCATAGAGAGCATATACATGTATTTTAAAGATGTTTTNTAGCAAAGCCACATCGGGGTGTCTTCAAATACTCTTTTCTGTCCATCCACTTTGTCCCCTCCTCTTATGGCTTCATTGGTCTGACATGTAGAGCTAAAAAGACCACCTATTCAAAAATAGAAGATTCTGAAGGAAAATGTTGCTTATGATTATGGACATTATACTGGGTAGGATATTAAAATTCCAGTGTTGTCTTCTTATCAGGTTATGGAAAGGAAAATAGGAAATGGTACAGTTCAGAGCCATTCCTGCAGAAAACAGTGAAAAGCGGAAATACAACAGCGAAAACTTAACCCATTCACATGGCCTTCTTTGCTGTACATTGGATTCCAGAGAGTAATGTGATTATA
>VYZW01000384.1:1256-13924 GCA_013401315.1 Balaeniceps rex
CCGCTGTGAATAAGATGACTAACCAACATCTGAACCTCTGTGGAGGCAAAATACAAACTATGATGTGCTTTGTTCTTTTGTTTCTGTTTTGCCAAACCTTGGAGTAGCTTAACGCAACCATGTGGCTAAATACAAACTAGCATGTGGCTGATACAAGACCTGCATAACCCTGTTAAGTTTTTTACATTGCTGCACTTAAGCTAAGATTTCAGTGTGTATTTCAATAAGTTCATTAGTGTCAGTGTTTCTATAAGAACTCAGCTTAGATTTTTAAGCTTTTCTTATGCTTCTGGATTTTGTGAAGGATTTCTTCATTTAGCAGTCAGATCAGATGCACGTACTTGAGAAGATCCAATAAGCTTTGCTACCTGTAAAACTTAAAATCCACTTCAAAATAATATGTAGTGACAAGGGTGTTGTCACTAAATTTGAAAGTCTGCCACCAGTATTATTCCTGCTTCAGTGTTGTGTGGCAATATGAATGAGAAATAGCTGGCTTATTCACAGCGGACTTGGATATCAGCTGGGGACTCTTGCAGCCACTTGCTAAGTTGTATGCAGTCACAAAGCTGACCATGTAATTTTTAGGAGAAGGGCATATATAGTAGGAGAACTCATCTCCAGGAAGTTTGCTTTTTAATTATATCTTCATTAGCTCTCTCAGCAAAATTCAGTTCAGTGTTCTGTAAGTTTTTTGGTTTTTTTTTTTGTTTGCTTTCTAACTAAAATTAAAAGATGCAGGCAAAGGCTAAAGTAGTGCCAGAGAGATGATGAACTGAAAACAATTGTGCATGATGTTCCTGGGTATGATTAAAGGNATGATTAAAGGCATTTAGCTGCAATCTGTACTAGTGAATAGAACTGAACAGAAAAGCAGAAAACCAAAGGGAACATAGAAGTTCACAGTTTTTTTAAATAGTAATATTTTATTAGTAACTAAAAATAGCAATTATGTGTGAAATGGAAGTCTTTAAATGTTGATTAAGCTCCAAAACAGGGTTGCTATGACTGTAAAATAGGTTTTGGTGCAGTCTCTCTATGATACATGTAACTTTTATCTGAAAACAATTTTTTTCACTGTCTGTCCTGTCTCTGGTAGGGTTCCATGTTCACTACTTCATTGGATGTGCTGTTAGACAGTAAGATAGATAACTCTTCTTACTATCTGCCCAGGAAGGTCATGAAGGAAATCTTCTGGAAGTTATATCCAGGCATGTGAAAGACAAAGATGGTTGGGAACAGCCAGAGTGAATTTTCCAAGGGTATATCATGCCTGACCAAAGTGATTGCTTTCTGTGATGAGATGACTGGCTCAGCAGATGAGGGAAGAGCAGTGCATGTTGCTTACCTTGACTAGAGCTGGGCCATTGACACTGTCACAAAGCAGCCTTGTTACAGTACTGGGGAAATGTGAACTGAATGGGTGGACTACAAGATGGGCTGGAAAAATTGGCAGGATCTTTGGGCTCAGAGTGATTCAGCATTTGTGTGTAGCTGGTTATTTTTTGCTGTTTGTTTTCTGTGGTGGTGGACAGTTAAAAATCCTTGAGGGTCCCTACTGGGGCTAATATTGTTTATAATCTGCCCATCAGCGACCTTGAATGGTGGGACAGAGGACAGAATGCACTGTCAGCAAGCTTGGGGGAGGGGTGGGCAGCAAAAATTAAGGAAAGTAGCCAATACACTGGAGGGAAGGGCAAGGGCTGCTCATCAAAGGGACATCAAGAGTCTGGAGAGATGAAGTAACAGAAACCTCATGAAGCTCAACAGCTAAGACCTGCCTGGGACAGAAGGAGCCCCTTACAGCAGTATGGGGTGAGGGTTGGCTAGCTACATAGCAGTTTTGCAGAAAAAGACTGAGGGCCAAGGAGGGGTTGAGGCTAGTGTCCTGGTGGACATGTTGAACAATGTCTACTAATGATGGTGAAGGCTAATCACATGCCAGGTGGCAGATGAAAGAGGAATACCAACAGGTTAACGAAAATTATTATTCCCCTCTTGGGGGGGGCTTGTGAAGCTGCATTTGCAGTGTTGTGTCCACTTCTGGCACCTCCAGTACAAGACAAAGATTGACATCCTGGAGAGAGTCCAGAGGAGGGCCGTTAAGATGATCAGGGAATGGAAACATATGAGACACAAGGATTGGCTGAGAGAGCTGGGGTTTTTCTAGTCTGGAGGACAAAATACTACCAGACAACTTGATTTCTGTGTTGTACTACCTAGTAGACAAGTTAGAGAGAGGAGAAGAAGAGTCTTCAGAGGTTCATAGTAAAACAGTGGGCAGCAACAGCTGCAAGTTGCTGCACAAGAGATGGTGGTTAAATAACAGGAAAATATTTTTCCTAATGAGGATGGTTAAACACTGGAGCAGGTTTCTTGGAGAGTCTGTGGACTCTCCAGCCTTGAAGATGTAACTCAACTGGAAGGGCAATGAGCAACTTGATCTAATGTAGGCTTAGGCCTGTTTTGAACACAGGGTTGGACTAGCTGGCCCTCCAACATAAAGTAGTATATAATATTATGGAAGGATAACAGAAGACATTTAATAACACTTCTGTTTGAGTTTGAAAATAATCCTATCTGCTAACTTGTGCTCAAATTTTGCATGTGACAGTATATTGGATAGTTTCTTCATGTGAGTTCTGATCATTATTTTGTTGTTTATTCTGAATATCTTTGCCCACTTGCATTTCTTATCATGGGCTGGTTAAGCTGTGCTTCATTAGTTGTATACACTGTCAGATCAAAGCAGTCCTTTAAACTGCAGTGTATTTGGATCCCTATTTCTACATTTACTTTCATGTCAAAGAAAAAGAGCAAAAATGACACAACAGAAAATCTCTTAATCTTGAAAAAGGCAGGTTGCTAAGTTTTTGGTTGTTTTTTTTTTTTCCCCTTTTAGGATCCAGATGGAGTCCAACGGAAAGAGTCAGCTGCTTCACCAGCACATGCATGTGTTCGTCCTACAAGAGTGGTATCATCCACCTCTGAAGAGGAGGAAGCATTTACAGAGAAATTTCTAAAAATTAATTGCAAGTACATCACTAATGGCAAGGTACTTAAATGTTCAGGTTTTACTGTTACTGTGTGGGATGTAAAAATAAAGTACATTTAAAGTATAAACATACAGTAACATTTAGTTACTGATAGGTAGATGGATCAGCTTATGTACATATGTATGTCTGTATATTAATTATTCACTGTTTCCTTTGAATTCCCAGACCACTTATTTCCTAGATGTGATGCAAGCAGTTAATATGTGATTAATCTGTGACAAACTTCCCTGTAGCCATACTGTTAAGTGGTTCTCTTGTGTTGAGGGCATGAGATCTGTTTGTTCCTTACGTTAGTATCTCTCATAAGTAATTCTCTTTACTTACAGTGGAGAAGAACATGCTTTAAACTGTAAGGAAATATGTAGTTGGTAGCTTCACTTCCACTTTCCTAAAGCAGAACAGTGTGAGCAAAATTAACCTCTGATTCTATAAATGAACACTTCTGTATTGGGTATAGTATGGTAGAAATCTTGATTTTTTTTTTGATTTTTTTTTTATTTTTTTCTTTGAAGCAGTAGTTACAGTTCTCTCTGTCGTTACGCAAACACCTCCAAGTTCGTGGCACTTAATTAACTTCTGTTCAGCTCATAAGTGCACAAGTCTTGCGCAGATTTTTAGGGCTGAGGTCATGTCAAAAGACTTTAGCTCAGAATGCTTTAGGAAAAAAGCAAAATGTATTGCTCTCCCACCCCACAGAAAAATGACTATTAGACATTTTAATCATGAAAAATCCTGCCTTCACTCAAGCTGAATGAATGCAAAGAAACTCAAAGTACTTGTAGTACTTCATCCTGCACCTGAAGTTTGGGTTTGTATATACAAATACTGCTGATTCTGTGTTGCTCAGCGATAGGTTTGCAGATAAGTTACACTAATGATACAGATTAATAAGAATCTCCTAAAACTGCATTTATTTTCCTTGCTGATGGAAAGGATTGCAGATCTATGTATGTCTAGACTTGAATCCTTTTGACATGTATGTTACCAAATGTTATGTGTTAGAAGTTGGTGAGACAAGTACTGGAAAAGCTTTGTTTGTTACTTTGTTCTACTTTGCAGTTAATTTGCTTCACTCCTTGCATGCTGTCCCTAGGTGACTTTTTTTACGTTGATCCTAAACAAGTCATTACTTCTCAGTTATAAGCGCTCTGGTGCAGAGGAATTGAGAACTGTGAGCCTCGGTTAGAATTTGACTGTAGTCTAGGGTTAAAATTTACAGCATATTATTTACATGCTGTAATTCCTCATCAGAATATTATGAGGAGTGTTCACAGCATCTGTCCCTGACTTGCATCTTTATAGCCTATTTTCTAAGAGCTTCAAGGAGAATCCTGTTTCTAAAGAGTTGTTTAATCCACTGCAGTATCAGTCCGTACCTGGGGAGGTGGATGGGGAGAGAAATGAATGGTAACTTGCTCAGATTTGAGTGTTAAATTTCATAAGTCTAGCATATAATTTAGCCTTTGTGTCACGTGTGGTAGGAATGTCCTCTGGCATGTTGTCTTATCCTCTCCTTGATATATTTCCAGATGATGCAGGATGATAAATCTTCAAAGGTTTTCTGGAGAAAGCTTGAAAGATTCATCTTCAGCTTCCCACTCTGGAAGTGATTTTGAAGCTCGCTGTTAACTGTTTTATAGGGCTTCAGATGTGAAGTCTCAGTCCTCGCTGTGCTTGTAAACTAAAATCTAGTGAAAGCCTCTTTTTTCAATGTTTTTAATTTCCCATATGCAAAAGGGCTTGCATTAAGGTAAGACTGCTTATTCTGTAAGTGTTTGGAGCTGGTTTTAGTCACTTCCAGGATGAGCACACAGGAATTCTGAGATGCAGTGGCTGGAGCCTGGAAACACTTGCTTTGTTATAATACTTGCTCTCTGCTGTCTGGTTATGGCTACTGTTAGAGGCAGGGTGTTGGGCACAAAACAGGGTGGTGCGAATATGCCACATCCTGGTCAGACAACAAATCAGTGTAGAGTAACCAGTGTGCTGCAGAGTCACGCCTTAACTCACTGTTTATTGCTTATGTAGGTATGCCCTTTCTTGCAGCCACAGTTTGCTTCTTTTGTAGAAAAGTCTGCTGCTCTGTTTTTTTGTTCTTTGTGCTGTTTGTTGGAGGCAGAAAAAGGTACCTTAATCTGCTTGATTGAAACTGAAGCTAATAGAGGAGCTTTGAAATTCTTTGTTCTTTCTTATGCTTGCTAGTTTACTTGCCTTGTTTTGAATAGTAGGTAAAGGAAAATTACTAACGCTAAGGCTTTAAAAAAAAAAAAAACACAGAACCTGGCAATATGGGCACAAAAAGCACAAACACATTGTTCATGAAGTGAAAAGGAGGACACTGACGAGGTTCATGACTTCTACAAGAAAAAAAAGAATAAAACTAAATTGTTATCTTCATGATAAAAGCTTTGTAAATCGTGAATTGCAGTTTTTGTTCTACCTTGTGTGTTCAAGAACATAATGGAATTATTTAGAGGTAACTTCTGTTTGAAAACTGCTTGGTGGAAGTCCTCTCAAACCTTCTTAAAAGTGTGTTTTACTGAACTGCCTAATCTTAATGTTTGGGCTCACCAATGTCATAAAGTTTGGCTCTAATCCTCCCTTTATCATGATTGTTCAAATTTCTATCTTGGATATTGTGTGGTATTCAGAGCTCCCACTTCCTGAGGCTTAAGGAACTTCAACAGAAAGAAGTTAAAACCAATTCAGAATTGAATATCTGCATGCAAATGCAGTTTAATCTACTTTCAATGTACATGTTTTTGCTTATCTAGATTAATATTTTGTGGAGAAGCTTTAAGACAGGGATCTATTTTTGATAACCTAGTGTTTCCACATGGTTTTCAGTAATAAAGTGGCTCAGCATTGCTCCTGGGGGTTGGAGTAGATGACCTTTAAAGGTCTCTTCCAATCCAAACTGCTCTATGATTCTATGATTGAGGCTGTTAAATCTTGAACTTAACCTGAACAGAAATTTACTTCATGTCTTCAGAATCTGTCTTGCATACTGGAAACTTCACTTCTTCCCAAAATACCACTTGTAGTTTTGTTCAAGAACCAAAATTTCCTGTAACAGTATCATGTTGAACTACTTAGTAGCTATATGCAGAGTAATTTTTACTTCTGTTTCATTGACACAGGTTTTTGATAGTTTTTTTAGGACATCCTCCACCAAACAGCCAGTGACTTGTTTCTCTTGGATCATACTTCTAACTGGTTGTTGAGGAAAAGTGTTTCCCACAGTCCTCTATCAAAAATTGAGCTGCTTATAGACTTTTTTTTTTTTGCCCCCCAGGACTAGAAAATTAGGCAATTAGAGCACACACTGGGAGTATACTGGAGTCATGTAGGATTTTGGGCAATGGCATGTGCGCTACAATATTTTTGCTTATGCTTGTGCTCCGATTTGCTGATCTGTCTCTAGCTACATTATTGGTACAAATAATTTTTTGAAAATATTTTGAAAATTGAATTTGTATAAAATAAAGTCAAAAAGCTGTTTCTAAAATATTCAACAAATATTTGATTACTGTCAAAGGGATCTGTGCTGAAGACACAGCATGACAGAGCATGACCACAAAGGAGAAGCTGGCTCATCTCCCTGTGCTGATATGGGTAGGTGAGGGCATAGGAAGGGCTTTACTTAGTAAGTAAGCCTCCATGCTATTCTTTACTCTGAAGAATACGTTCATGCTGGAAATATTTTCAGTGGCTCAGCCAGGCCAGAGAGGGAGCTTTGGAACTTTCTCCCTGCTCCAAAAGCAAGGAACCAAGAAGATTTTATGGGGAGCAGACTTCAGGCTATCAGTAGTCTTCAGTGCTTGTAAGATAGCAGGGGAGGTCAGGTTATTGAAAGTAAGTCACTAAAGAACAGTGTGCTGTAGGGGTTTTTTTCCTGGCGTCAGTGTTGTTACCCATTGCTGGGTATTTTGTAGAACAACTGTGGCATACACCGCCAGAGTGTGTAAATGTGTATGAGTAACCAGAAAAGTCAGTTCAGAAACTAAAGTGAGTGTATTGGTTTTGTGTGGCAAGGCTTTCGTAGTGGGGGGTGATACAGGGGTGGCTTCTGTGAGAAGCTGCTAGAAGCTTCCCATGTGTCTGATAGAGCCAATGCCAGCCGGCTCCAAGACGAACACATGGCTGGCCAAGGCCGAGCCCATCAGTGACAATGGTAGTGCCTATGGGATAACATGTTTAAGAAGGGACGAAGGGGGAAGTGTGCAACACCAGCAGCAGCCAGAGAGAGGAGTGAGAATATGTGAGAGGAACAACTCTGCAGACAGCAAGGTCAGTGAAGAAGGAGGGGGAGGAGGTGCTCCAGGCACCGGAGCAGAGATTCCCGTGCAGCCCATGGTAAAGACCGTGGTGAGGCAGGCTGTCCCCCTGCAGCCCATGGAGGTTAACAGTGGAGCAAATATCCACCTGCAGCCCATGAAGGACCCCATGCTGGAGCAGGTGGATGCTTGAAGGAGGCTATGACCCCATGGGTAGCCTGTGCTAGAGCAGGTTCTTGGCAGGACCTGTGGAGAGAGGAGCCCATGCTGGAGCAGGTTTGCTGGCAGGACTTGTGACCCCATGGGGAACCCACACTGGAGCAGTCTGCTCCTGAAGGACTGCACCCTGTGGAAGGCACCCATGCTGGAGCAGTTCGTGAAGAACTGTAGCCCGTGGGAAGGACTCATGTCGGAGGAGTTTGTGGAGGACTGTCTTCTGTGGGAGGGACCCCACGCTGGAGCAGGGGAAGAGTGTGAGGAGTCCACCCCCTGAAGAGGAATGAGCAGCAGAGACAACGTGTGATGAACTGGCTGCAACCCCCATTCCCTGTCCCCTTGTGCCACTGCAGGGTAGGAGGTAGAGAAATCGGGAGTGAAGTTGAGCCCAGGAAGAAGGAGGGAGGAGTGGGGGGAAGGTGTTTTAAGATTTGGTTTTATTTCTCATCACCCTACTCAGTTTTGATTGGTAATAAATTAAACTAATTTTCTCAAGTCGAGTCTGTCTTGCCCAGGATGGTAATTGCTGAGTGATCTCCCTGTCCTTATCTTGACGCACGAGCCTTTCGTTACATTTTCTCTCCCCTCTCCAGTTGAGGAGGGGGAGTGGTAGAGCAGTTTTGGTGGGCACCTGGTGTCCAGTCAGGGTCAACCCTCCACAGTGGTACTAAAATGCTCATGAGTTCATCACTGACTTACTCTGAGACAATAGTTCTGAAGTATATGTATTGTAGGAATGCTAACATAGAAGTCTGATCCATAATGGTAAGCCAACAAGGGAATGAAGTTTCAAGTACTCTCCTTTAAAGAGGATATGTTATGTTTATTTTTACTTATGCAAAACTGTGGTGTTAGCTCTCAAAGGCTGGAGCTGCCTCAGTTTCCATCTTTCAGGGAAGGCTAGCATAATGCAATGAGCTATTCCTGACCAGTGGTTGGCTAGATGCACATATGTTCCCACTTACAAGTTTTGTTCTGATGTTATCAATTTTTTCTCACAGAATCAATAGCCCTTGGTTTCTGTCCATGCTAGAAATTCCATCTGTTAAGCAATACATGTTCCACAGGTTTTTAAGGAAGCTTTTCTCCTGCAAACAAGTTAGAAGGTGGTAAAGACAGAAGCTATTTGTCTTATAAAAGAGTCACAGAAATTGTTAGAGAAAGTGGCAGAAACACTGGCGTGTCTGAAAAAGAATACTTAAAATTTGGGACCAAACAAAATGTATCTTTATCTGGTTCTTAACTGGGCTTTACCTAGTTACCTAGATTAATATTCAATGGTTCTTGGTAATAACAATAAAAAATTACAGAAATATTAATGATGTTTAGTGTATTATTAAGAATCTCGTTTCTAGCCTGTAAATTTGGGGTAAGAATTCTCTAGAGAAGTACCCTGAAGTAAGTGTTCATGTAGTAACTGTGGACCATATCAAATAACTTGTGAGCCAGAAATGTTGCATTGGTCTGCCTCCTGTCATCTTTTAAATAGATAACAATGAAATAGGTCATCTCTTATTGAGGTGCTATAAAGCCAGTGTTTTCAAGATACCTGTATAATCTTTCAACTGCTTATAGTCGTTGCAAGTGAAGTGTTTGATCAGCTTCTTAGACAAGTACACATAAAAGCCTGATAGTTCCAAAGGTTTAATTCTCTTATTCTCTATCAGTGTAATAAACTTTAAATGGAATTACACTTTCAGATTAATTTTTATGCTGAGTATTTACTTACTGGTATTGAGAGTTTCTTCTAAGACCAAGAAAAGCAAGCTTTTAGGTTTCTAGCTGTGTCTTTTGTTGAGGCTGCAGAGGTAGGCTTTAGAATCTTCCATACGTGTCAAGGACAACTGCCTGATGTACAGGTTTGGGGTTTTTCTGCTATCAGACAGGTCATTGTCAGACTGTTCTAGGAAGCTTCCATTTACAATAGAAAGTCTCTTTAAACTTGTTTTCGTTCTGTAGTCAGTAGTCTTGCGCACTTCTTTGGCTGAACATGTGCCTGCAGAAAGATTGTATCTACTGTTCTTCAGTGTCTGAGACTAAACACCACAGGGTGCTATACAATTTCTTTATAAACACATTCAAATTTGCCCTGGAAACAGACTTTTGTCCTGGATATGATGACATTTCTTTAAGATATTGACAAGCCTGGCCTGTGGGTTTTGGGGAGGGGTAAGTTGGTGTTTTCTGAACTGCTAAAATTGAAGCTGAAGCAAGGTAACTGAAATGAGAAGATGTGCAACTGGTTCTTCATGTACATTATTCTAATGTTGTGACTCTAGTGTTCAGATAAGCAATGTAAAATTGACTTATGAAACTTTTAACTTATTTTGCAATAAAATATTCTTTAATCAATTTTTGACCTGGACTGCCAGTTGAAGCAGTCTTTTAACTTGCTTTTGAGAGCACAGATAAAGCATTGGATTTTGTGTTTGTTTAATAAAACCAGGAACCTTGATGACATGAGTGATGTCAGTTGTGACAGATCACCCCTTGATAGAAAAATGACATCTCCTTTTATTGCCTAAAGTCCTCTGCAGCCTCAGAAGCTTTAGACTTCCTGTGTACTTAACTTATCAAGGAAGAATCATTTGTTCATGAAATAGTGAACAAGTGAAGACAAAATGTTAGTCTGAAATGAAAAGTTCTCCAGTGAACTTGATTACTGATTGCTTCTACTGACTAATACATAATTTTAGAAGTTGGTGTTGGACATCTAAATCCTTTATCTAGGGCAGTCATACAACCTTACCTTTTTTTTTTCCTCTCCCACCTGACTGTTGTCAAGATTCATGTGCAACATGTGGGCAGTGAAAGAATAGAATATTTCAGTTGGAAGGGACCTACAATGATCATCTAGTCCAACAGCCATCAAGGCTATGGCCTTGACTTTTCTGCGTCAGATGTGGAGAATACTAATAAAATTCCACTTTCATGTGTGGTCATTTAATGAAAGAGCTCAGATTTAGAAATGATACTGCTTTTTGCATTATGTACTGAATTTATGGAAGTAGTATTTGTTTAAAGAGAAGCAATTGTTTTTCTGAGTAGACTGATTGACTCTTGCAGTCATGTTAAATTTATTTTCTAGACTACAGTGGATATAACCAAATGTACACTTCTGCTGACAGTAATCCTCTTGGAGTTCCTTTTGCACCTTGAAAGTCTATTTCTACAATACAGTGCTAGGAAAGAAATATCAGTGACAGTTTTGTTTCAGTGTCTTAAGCACCTTAGAATTATGTAAATATGTTCTGCTGGCTTTAAAGTCTTTAGCATATGCTTTGTACTCTAAAAAGCACATGTAAACCTGACTAGGCACTGCACAACTAAGAGGACTTAAGTACAAATGCTTGAGCTGCTTTTGAGACTGTTCTCATTTTTCCATAATAGTGACCATAATAGTTGGTCATTGCTGTAGGCTTTACTACTATTTTTGGTTTGTTTTTTATAACTTGTAATTTCCTGCTCACTATATGGCATCTTTGTTTTTCTGCTGTAAAGGTCTTCAACCATCACAGTGCTGGGAACAAATTTCTGGAAATGGGAAGAAATGTAGTTGTATTTCATGTTGTGCTGATATGTCTTCTTAAAACAAAACTGAAAACAAATAATCCTCTCCCCCCCGCCCCCGCGAATACACGGTGTTTGTAATCGCTGTCAACAGTTTATCAGTGAGCGAGATATTTATTCAATTCCTGATGAGCTTCAGCAGCACATGAAGCAACTCTTTTATGATTATTGCACAAAAGTTTTGAGTGTCTTTCTAAATTTGTAAAGTACTTAGGATTCAAGATCTGTAACTGAAGGATCACTATCATCCTGCTTAAAGCTACATTTCTTCTAGTTCATAGTTTTAGCTTAAACTCTACCATTCTAACAGTTTAATGAATTTCCTTAGCAGGCAACTGGTGTTGGTGTTTGCACGTAATTCTAACACTTGGGGGGGGGAAAGTATTCAACATATTGTAAACTGGCTTGGTACCTGTATTCTGTAAGAACCCTACAGCTCATAGTATGAGTGTCAACTTTCTTGAAATTTTTTTGTACCAGAAGTTTAAAATCTACTTGTATTTGTGTACTGCAGTGGTATGATTGTGATTAAATCCATCCAAAGCTGCATCGTGATGCAGCTGCATCTTTAAAAATCTTTAATATTTTTAATCTAGTTTCATTCTATAAATGTATTTGTCCAACCAGTCAACAAGTCCATTAAGTTAGAATGACTTGTATCGGATACTGCTGTTGCTTTTGTGTAAAGAAAATGAAGATAAATGACAGTTTTTTTTGAAGTTTTTTTTTGGTTCTTTAATTAAATAGTAGAAGAGGTAAGAGTCATGTTTTAGACAATGCTCGAAGCTTCTTCCAAAACTAGCAATAAGCCGTGTGGTTATCTGGGAAGGATGTATCTTTACCTCAGAGGAGCTGCCTGGCCTATCCTTTAGGGTGCAAGGGTTTCTCTTCTTTTTTTCTTTAACTCAGCTATTAAGTAGCTTTGGGGAACAAAACTGTTTCCTTTTTGGGAAAGTAGGTGGCATTAATTTGCTTCACCAGAAAAATGCTTATGTTTCTAGATGACTGCAAAACACAAGAAACTGTATAAAGTTGCTTAAATAAAGAGAAATATAAAGATGCTTTAAAAACAAATTAGAAAACACTTTTTTCCTAAAAANNAATGTTTAAAAAAAAAATAAAAAAAAATTTTTTCCTAAAAAAAAAAAAAAAAAATATTGAGAATAAGCTGAAATATGAAGGAGAAAATTTACGACTTCTTTTCCCTCTCATTTTAGGGTACAGTCAATGGTGTGCTGCTAGTGACGCCAAATAATATAATGTTTGATCCTCATAAAATGGATCCTCTGGTCCAAGAGAACGGCTGCGAAGAGTATGGCATCATGTGTCCAATGGAAGAAGTGATGTCAGCTGCTCTGTATAAGGAAATTGTGGACAGCAAAATTAAGGAATCATTAACCATGTAAGACAGAATAGTATTTATAAAGCTTTGAGTAAATATGAACTGTAGCCATATTGCTGACCATACAAAACTAGCAAAACCACATTTTATTCTGTTGTTTTCCTTTTTAAGACCATCATCAAAGATTGGCTTGGAAAAGCCCTTGAG
>VYZW01000386.1:12659-23085 GCA_013401315.1 Balaeniceps rex
TCCCAAAAGCCACCAAACATTCCCAGCGCCTAATTTCCCAGTGCTAAAAGAAAAAAAAGCCAACGGCAGAACAAAGGAAAGATCCTGATTCTGCCTGGGGATTTCTGCCTGTGCTCTCGCCATCAGGGGCTGCTGTCACCAAGCAAGGCTCCCTGGTACAGGAAAATCTGCCTGGCATCATTTGCCTGAAAAAAATACATGTTTTTAGTGCTTGTTTACATTCACTTTCTGGCAAATGTATTTTGTGCTATGTTAACATCAGTATGTTTTTTAGGAGACAGAATTTTTCACCTGTCTTAAGGCTTTTTATTACTGCCTATCTGTAGTTTCTGAATACATTCCCTACGTGATGGATTGGCAGGAGATTTTTTGTGGAGTTTCTGACTCTATTATCCAGCAGTGAACTCTCACAGAAAGTAAATTTGGAATTCATGATGATGACTATCATATCAGGATTTGACTCTGTGAGCTGTGTTTCTTCAGATCACATTTCTTATGTTATAAATAAAAAAACTTACGAGGGGAAATAAAAGGTTTATAGGAATAAATATGCTTAGAATATATTAAATTAATAACTGAAAATGAACAATACAGTTAAACTGTAAGCTGCTCACAAGTTGCCACAAAATGGAATAGATGATTTATTGTTGTTTTGATGAAAATATATCTAATTAGGCTTTTAATATAATATATGAGTACCTGAATTATGTAGCTCATTCAAATGAGATCCAATAAAATCTTAATTATACACCTCATTACCATGTATTTCATATGCTATATATCTTTACCAGAAAACTATCTAAATATTTGAAAGAGTTAAAAACAAAGCAAAAAAACTTTTTCTTTGAAAACAGGCAGCCATAAACCCTCATCTTGCAAACATTTGCTCATGTTCTGTCTCATAAGAAATGCCATTGACTTTAAATCATCGTGGTAAGTGCTGAAAACTGAGCAGCTTTGTGCAATCCATTAGCAAACTTGAGCCCTAAAGAGCCAAGTACAGAAGCAGAGAATTTAGTCTTTACTAATAAATTCTAGATTTCTCTACTCTAAAACAACTTCAGATCACTTTTGTTCATGTAAATACAAAATTTCAATTGCTGTATTTTATTTTATTGTAATAGGAGCATTATAAAATATATAGGTAGGTTTTAGAGTTAAGAAACTACAAAATGGTACACAAAAAAAACATCAAAAACATCTGAAGCATGATAAATTGTAGAACACCTTTGAAATATCTAAAATGTAATGGATGCTCCAGCTTCTTTCCAGGCGCTCATTCTCTCACTGCTGAAAAGAGCTCTATGAATAATCTGATAAGGTATTCTATTAAATTCCTCTTCCTTGCTTTGTTGGCTTAAGAGGATTGGCAACAAGGGAGTAGTCATGCCAAGCCAGGCTGGGGCAGAGGAATGCCATTGAATGTAAGCGTGGGATCTTGCTTAGCATGATCAAAATTGTTAGAAGAAATTTATAAGGTGTTGACTAATAAAATGTCAGTGTAAAACTGTGGGACAGCATACAAGGTGCTCTTAAAGGTGGGAAGTAGCTGACGAACAGAAAATATGAAAACTGCCTAGATTAACAGCTAAAGAGTCTGAAATGATCTGTTCTGCAATAGCAAATATGACGACCTTTTGCATTTATGAGATGTTCTGGCAGCGCTTCTCTGAATAGGGTATGGTGTATACAATATGTTCGTTGTGTATATCTCTGCCATAGTTAATGAGATTTAATATATGCACACCAAGGGTGTATTATATCTGTAGGTACAGAAAGAATTGCGCAGCATTGCAAACATTCCCTAATGTTACCCATCTTTATTTTGAATCTGCAAGATCAGGCTATGCAGCATGGGTAGCAGATGAAAGAGAGAAACATGCCTTTGTTCTTACTCTCAGTTTGTGTGTTCACTCTCAGTTTGTATGTTCATTGTAATATATCACCCTAACACTTGCAAAGTAAAAAATTTTGCATTTTTAAAAAAGTTTTCTTTATGAACATGGAGCGATAGAGCTATTTTAATACATGGATATACAGCAAGAAGATGTGATTTCAAGGCCCAGTTTACTACCCTGGATTTACTTCAGTATTGCACAAGTTTTAGCCTAGTGTTATAGCTCTATAGTTCCTCAATTATGGTAGCCTGGAGAATCTGTCCTTTTAATTATGCTGAAATTTCAGTATTAATTTTAACTGTTTATTCTGAATCTGACTGTTCTGAAGTTACAGATAAACTGGAGTTCAGTCTTCTGAAAATGAACAGATTCCATCCCATTGATTTCAGTTGCTTTGTTTTTGGCAATTGGACCTCTAACATCAATTTCTTACAAAGAAGTACTCAGCTGAATAAAGGATGCTGACACCTACAGTTTTGGCTGAATTCTTGGACTTGCTGGTAGAAATCTCTCAAAGTTGGGAGACTTTTTTTGCTTCCCAAATACATGGAGATGGGTAGGTACTGCAAATATTTAGTCAAAATGGGCTTTTTGGAACTAGCCAGGAGTAGTCACTGAATTCTTGCCACAATCAGAATGCAGAGATCTGAACTGGGCAACATCTAAGATAGGAGAACTGGGCAACATCTAAAGGAGATAAAGCGCCAGAGGGTATGGTAAAAATAGGTCTCTGTAGTTGTTCTTTAGAAGAGCTGTGTCTTTTTTGAAACAAAAAAACCCAACAAACCAACAAGTGATGCCATCATAGAAAATAGTGCTGCTACCACATTTTATGTAAATTCCTACTGGCTATAATCTTCATTCTGGGGAATAGGACATTTGCATTAAATTATCTTTCCTACTGCAGCAATGAAGGGTATCTCCATATGAAGACCTCCTGAAGCTTTGTTAATGTGCAGAAATTAATGCAAATAGTGTAATGACAAGGACAGTGCTGACATCAGCTGAAGGGCATTTTGCTGCGAGGCAATTTGGAGGGTTCCACCACATCTATGGCTATAAGGCCCTGGATGTGCTTTATGGTAGATGTCGCTATGTACAAAGAAAGATATTTATGATATAGTTGGAAACTCAGGCTTCACATTTCACAGAATACAGTAACCACAAGGCTACTAAGCCATACTTCTTTTAGTCTCATAAATATGTGTAGTTTTTTTGTCATTAGAAGTAGATTAGTTTTGATAGGAGATGGAGCGGCTAGTCCTTTCTCCCAATACATACAGAGATGGAGCATTGATTGTGATGACAGTGGAAAATACAGTTGACTTTCCATGTAGAGAGAGCATATGTGGTTCTCTGCTGGTTTATGAAATCTTTTGCATATTACACAAGAACCAAGAAATTACTTGCACAATCTGGGCTGGTAACAGCATTACAGAGAACTTTCAGTTTGAATTTTATGAATATTGGAAGACTTCTAGGTAGAAATGTTTTGGCATGATAAGTTTAGCTTAGATTTTGAATTTAATCCAGGTGAAATCAGCAGAGATTTATACCCCTCTTCCCTTCCCCCACCACCTTGCAAACGAAGGCAGGGTGAGATCAGCTGCTGGTGTTAGGAGGCTCACCTGGGTGGGAAAGGGCTCAGGTGTTTCCTTTAAAAAGCTGAGGGAGTAAGCGGTGTGTGCTCTGGTGGATGTATGCTCACGAAGAAAGGTGCTCTTCTAGGTAGGTTGCTTGAGGAGTTGTTATCTCTCAAAAATAAAAATGTCTGCCCTTGCTCTCTAATGTAGTGATGTGCATATATACATATATTTTATATATTTTATATATGTGTATTTAAGAGGGTATTACAGGGATAGATAATGGGTACTGTGTAATGGAGAGCAATTCAAGGTGAATTTTCTTGGCTGTAGAGCTTGAGGTACTTGCACTTACTGGTTTGAGCTACTTAAGAGGGCTAGACAGTAGAATTTGAGCTTTTTTTCCCCCTAATAAATGTAGACCTAGTACAGAAAAAGAAAGCAGAATGGTATTTTCCTGAAGTAAGGTTGTTATTTGTGCTGTGGATAGCAATTATGGTGGAAACATGCCTGCCCTGTTATAGAAAAATGTTCAGGTTATTTGTATAATAAGTCATATGACTACTAGCACAATGTGTGCTTTCTTCCTCAAAACCTTAGCCTTAAAAATTGTGGTTGAAAATGGATCATTGGGGATGATGTAAATGAGGCTTTTTATTTTTAAAGCGGAAGGGAAAAATTACTTAATGCGGTTACAGTAAACAAGCTTGCAGTGCTCTATAATGAGCAAGTTTAATTGTACCTGAGTCCCACTACTCATATATGCCATTGTTCGTAAAATGCTATTATTGAAATCACTAAATGGCAGCTAATTGTTGAGCTTTTCATCTTAAAATAATCAAATAAGTTGGTGTGCAAAGTTAAAAGAGTAGTTAAAAATGTGAATGGTATGATTAGGTAGATAATTCATTAAAGGTATGTCTGCTTCTGGTTCACATCAAAGGTTTTAAGTCAGAATTCATTGAATAGGGTAACTTGGAGTATCTGAGCTGAGCTCTTTTTCTGTTTCCTTTGCATCATATAGAGCTGTTAGCTGGAATGAGGTGTCTAAAAGCAACGAGTTTCATTAGGAAGCACAGGGTGACTGCTGGGTTGTGGGACCCCAGGTTGTGGTGCCCTTGAAGTGCCAGCGGGTGGGCTCTGAACACGCCTGCAGTTGTGATGGGAGCTGTAAAGAAGAAAATCTGTCTGTGCTTTGGTGGAGCAGGCCTACGTGACACAGAGCAAATGGACTTTTTATACTCTGTATAAATAGAAAAACTTAATGCTGCATGAAACCAGATAAATCTCGAAGTCATGAATGTAACTGAGCCAACGACTGTGGTTTAATACACAGTGCTGTCAGTTAAGACCTGTTCTTCCGCAGTAGAAGAGTGGTACGCAGCACTACAAGGAAACTGCTGTTTCTGTCTAACCTTTTGATGAATTCTCCATTTCCCTTATTTCCCAGTGTTCAAAAGATGATTATTCTTGTCTCGTGCTCAGTTCCTGGGAACATACCCAAATCTAGCCAGACACTGGAAAGTGTCTGGGAGTATCAGTTCAAGAGTAGGGTCCTGACTGTAGCCAGCTCGGCGTGCTTGATAACCAGATGAACCCAGTTAGCCACGGAACTGAAGCCAGCTGGGGTTTTCCACTGCCATCAGGAAAGGGAGGAACTGACTCTCAACCTCCCTGAGTCGCCCATCTGGAAAACAGGATTAAAAAGGGTGGTTGAAGAATGAATATTGAAATTATTTTGAAGGTTAAACCTGGGAAGATGATGATTTATTATCAGGATGGCAATCATCACCATTCTGTTGTTAGCACAGCAGCTTTTTATGGAGTTGCCTTTTACAGCCGGGGCTTGCTATGGTAGTTTCTTTTCCTTTGCTTTTAAGCTGTTTAAGTGTTCCTGCGATATTGTGCTATATTGCACCTCTGGCACTGCCAGATGTGTCAGGATCATTATGACCTTTTGCTGACTTCTGTGTAATATAAATAGAAATACAACAGAGCAGACATTGAAATAGAACCAGTAACAGAGGCTATAGCACGCTGTTACTGCTACGGTTTGAGGTTAGCTTGTCCCTGGTAGGTGAAGGAGTTCCTGGAAAGAATATAAAATATGAATTATGTAGCACAGATATTTGTGCAGGGGAAAAAACGGTATTTTCAGAAGTTTGTCTGACCTTTTGGAGTTCAAGTGAAGTTTATATGTCCAGCTCATAGTCCATATATTTTAAAGAAGAAAAAACACACTTTCTCCTTTTTTCAGTGTAATGAAGACATTTTCCTCTCTTTCAGTATAATTGTATTGTCAAATGGAGGACTGTTCAAGTAATCAGCAACGTAATTAGGAAAGCTTTTTTGCTCACTCTGTCTTAGCTGAAATACAATCCTTATTTCTAATGCCCTTTGTAGCAGGGCAGTTTTCTTAAAGGAAAGGGAGGAAAAAAAAGCGCCCAACCTCTAATGAAGAAGAGAGCCAAGGGAAACTGATACATTATATTTTTATAACTGTCTTAAAGGCAGCTTCAGCTTTCCATTTTTAGCAAATAAGAAACAGGTTATGAGACTTACAAAATGTGTTGTAACTGATCTTTTTCCCTTCTCGTCCGCCTTTTTATTCCTCCCTTGGGAACTGCAGGTTCCCATGCTCTAGGACGTCTTATTTATTAAGAGAAGTTAAACTGAGTAGCTGGAGAAGACTGCTTTGGAATTATACTGGCATGGCTTGCAGAGGTTGGAAATGAACAGGCATGCTCCAAAGACTGTTTGATTCCCTCCACTAGGGATTTCTGTTGCGTTTTAAGGAAAATTTCTCAGCTTTAGCATACTATGATTTATTTATTTCTAGACACTGTTAGCTATGTTTTTCTGCATATAAGATATTTGAGACTTGTACTTGGAGCTGTTGATGAACAAGTGGGACTAGGAGCTTAAAAGAAAACAGGCAATTTTTGAGAGAAGGATATTGCTAATGAAAGACCAAGTTTCCATTTTTGCAACCCTTGAAAAAAGAAATGTGGTAATAGAAACCAGTAGTATGCTTGGAAACGTGTGACTGGAGCTGCAAAACTTTTCCAGGCTTGTGCTGAAGAAGGTGAGCAGTTTATAAGCTAGAAAAAAGCATAGACCCTGAGACAGCCCTATAGGCTGCATGATTGTTAATAGCTGAGAGTAAGGACTCCAGTGTGTCCTGTGCTGGATGTGTGATCTGTGCAGGGCTGCCTCCATGTGAGGTAGAATAGCTACTCTCCAAAGGCTTAGTTATATCAGACAAGTAATTTTACCCAACAGCAAGGTATGTAAAATCATGCCTGCCTTTAAGCCTGTTGATTTCCAGTGGCGCCATCCATAAGCATATGCCTGGTTCTTCCAAGAACTGCAGCTAAGTTGTTTCTACTTATTTCATGACAACTTTGACATACAACTTCTTTTTTCAACAGAGATTGATAAACTGTTGACTTACTATTTTAAGCAGATTAGATGAGGTGACGGGAGGAAGTATCTTAAATATATTCATGTACAGAAAATAGATGGCTGTTTTTACAAGAAGGAAAAACAGCTACCCTTGTTACACTTTTTATAGTATCCTGCATAAGGTTTTACTTAATAGCTTATCATAAATTTTCATTGTCGTCTTTCTTTATCGGGTAAACCCAGATTCTTCTTTGTCGTGGTTGCTTTTTTTATTTCAGCTCTCCATAACCTTTGTTCTAGGAATGCAGGGTAGGTGTGAATTAGTGGCTGGTTGTGCTAACATTGCAACCTGATGTTATTTAGAAATGATCTTGAATTTTATTTGGAAGAAGAACCATTTGACTAGAACATATACATTTTTAATGAATTTCGGTGTGAAACCTTTTGATTATAGCTGATAAACACACTGAAAATCCTTCTTTTGAAGGATGCGGGCTAAATTTTTGTTTTGGCTAGAACAAATGGGAAAAGACATCTTTCAGAATTTATACAAATTTTTAAATGAAACTTTATTTTTATTTTAAAATGTTATTTTTTGTGGCTATATTAAAATAATTTCAGTTTTAGTATAATTTTGATACAATTTAAACTAATTTCAAGTTGAAATATGTACTTATTAAAATCTAGAAGTCTTGTCTTGTGTTTAGCCAGAAGAAATTAAAAATAACTTTTGGTCCAAACCGTTTTTTGGATTAAGTCTGGATTAAAAAATGTTCTGTGTTTTTGCTCTTCTGCTATCATATCTGCTGTGTTCAATGTTATGCAAGGACCATGTAAGAATAGATGCTTTCTTTTTTTTGTTAGACTTAGCTCACTCTTGAGGCACTATTATCGATATTCCTTTTACTTCTAAACCAGAGCAAAGATGCATTTTTGTTGAAATCAAGATAATTTTATTTTGACAATTTCTGGAAAAATGAGCACAAATGTATTTTTTTTAATCTATTATAATATTTGGCTTATGTTTTCACCAAACATTTTGATGAAATTGCATGTAAATATGTTAAATTAATATTTATAAATTATGAATATTTTCCACTATAAGAAATTTTTCTACTGTGTAGATAGTAAAATGCTTTTCTGTTTTTTAAACTAGATTTTTCCACTGTAGAGATAAACCAGGGAGTTGAACGCCCCTGATAAAAGGGAAGCAGTCTCTTATGTAATCTCTATGGAGATCAGATATAGTCTGGAGAAGGTCAGATTTTACACACACAGCCAAACCTTCAGCACAACTTAGCATATCAGGTATTGGAGTCTTCCCCCAAAATAAACTGAAATACCTAATGAGATCTGAGCTTTTCTGAAAACCTGAAATATGATGATTCTAAAAGCATTGGTTTCTCTGTTTGCACATCAGTAACTGTAATTCACAATGTTTTATCTGAAAATGATTTCATCTTCTCTAACGAGGTCTGAAACATCCAACTTTTTCCTCATAACATATCATTAGAGGTGTATATTGCCAGTACTTGTCAATACCATCTTACTGTAGCTGTCTCTGGGTAGCACACATGATCCGCAGAGGAGGAATGAAGAAAGCTTAACCTGTGTATTGCTGCCTCTCTCTGACCAGGCCGCTTTGCATTTGCTGCTGCTGAGCATTATTGCTAAACCTTTCCAGCCTCACTTATTGAAATGAATTTCCTTCTTGTGGTGTTTCAGATTGAATAGGGATCTCTGAATATAACTCCCTGAGGAGCATGCATTAGTAATCCTCCTGGGTGAGAATTTGAACTACAGGTTATGCATTGGTATTTGGTGCTCAACCATTGTAATCCTGCTGTATTGGATCTTTGTTACTGTTTTGGATCTAAATAACTATGTAGCCACAGGAAAATATGTTTACGTTAACGCTTCCTATCTTAAACTGCCGTATCTGCTCTGAAACAATGCCCCCTTAACAAATAAAGGAACTGTGAAACATATGGTTAACTGTTTGTCGCATGTAATGTTTTTGGAAGCTGCAGATGTGGTACCAGGCAGGAGAGAGCGAAACAGCAGTATACATGCTGTAGCTTGATCTTGGAAACAGTTGGGATCAATGTAGCAAACGGATCAGTGGTCAAACCAGTGTAGACTAAGCTACATGTTTAGGTTGTAAGGTTCTGAGGAATAGCCCTTTGTATGACAAGAGAAAGAATCTTAAAATGTGTAAATCTTCTGAGGTGTCTAAGTGTGGCAGTATGAATGCTGACTCTGAAGATTCAGGATCTTTAGTAGCTCTTCCCTTGAGTGCTATGATTTAAAAAAAAAAAAATTATAAGCCAGGTTTGATGTATGCATTCTTAATGACTAAAGAATAGAATAGATGTCAAACAATCTTACTTTCTTCACAAAACAGGGAAAATTTTCTTATAGCTAAAGTCAGGTAGCATGGTGAGTTATCTTCTTTGTATTAGTAATTATAGAAATGAATTTAAGCAGCTTTTTGTGCCTCTATTGTTAGGCCTGCGAGTGTATGGGGAAGAATGTGTTATACATTGCAATCTAGTAAATGAAAAGCGTTGCAGAAGGATCTGCAGGAAAGGAATTGTGAGGGACTTGAAGCCTTACCTGTTGCACGCTTGCACTCGGAGCACATGTTGCAATAGGGTTTTAGGCTGGAACTCATTTTCCAATCACACAGTATGCTGTAAGTGCTGCAGTGCACTTTCTGCTCCTGGACATACATGTGCAGCTCTTACTAAAGTTGGAGGCATTATTTGGCTCAAGATGTTTTGGCAGGGTTATTTTAACCTCAGAGGAGTTCTGGATTTAGCTTGCAAGGATGAAAGAAACCAAAAAATGGAATGTTTTCAGAAAATTGTTAGGGCTTCTTACATTCTTAATCGGCCGAATGCTGCATATGGTGACTAATGCTTTTGATTTTTGGCTTTACCCTTTTCTCTCCGTTCCTTATAATATGACAGGCAAGCAGAGAGAAAAGAGTATTTCTAAAAATCAGTCTTGTTCCATATCATTTTAGACGCTGCTTGAAAATTATTCTTGCTGAAAATTTTAAAATTGCCTTTACAAACCTTTATTTCCTAAAGTGTGCTTTTAACAATTAAGAAATTTTGAAGCAAAGAGCACCTTGGAATGCAATCCCTTTGGAGTAGGTAGAAGACAAAAATATCTAAAGTATTTTCAGACTAAATTCTCTACTGATGGCTGCAAATAGTTTCTTAATTTAAGAAGTCTGGTTAAAACTATTTTAAGTATTATTTGGCTGTGATTAAGTGTTGCTTTTGCATATGGCACCTAATTGTGATTATTTTTTTTAAATATATTTTTGCCCCTAGTTGATTTGGAGCAAAGCAACTAGGAGATAAAGGTCATTTCAATACCATTTAGATGCTAAGTCATGTCTAAATACAACCTGATGAACATGTCTCAAGAGTATGTGTAACTTATTAGTAGTAATGGTTAGAAATACATTTGTTTCAACCTACCAAACATAACCTATCCTGTTCCCCACCTTAACATTTGATGTACCAC
>VYZW01000403.1:7701-23596 GCA_013401315.1 Balaeniceps rex
GGCACCATCTTATCTGCCTGGAAAACAATACTCAAAATAAAGCCAAATTTACAAAGAAGGAGTGCGTACAGTGCGATTGTTTTGAGCAAATGCGCTGATTTTTCTCAAAACCAAGGCAAATTGAGAATGTGCACAAATTTTCTGAGCACTGCTAATTTCATTGTGCATAATTTTTCATGGCTGGCAATGGAAAACAGGGGTGTTTGGAAAAAGATACAGACCTGCTGTTCATAGTTTATACTCTGTGCGAGAGAAGTAGGCATGCCCTTCAGGAAACGGGGTATCCCTGAGGGCAGAGTTCCCTTACTATATGTTAGCCTGCAGAAAAAGTGTATAAAAGTCCTACATTTCCAAAGCAATCCAGAAGAGCTCTTTTTTCTTTTTTTTTTTTTCTTTTTTACTAATGAGTAAAGGTGCTGTGAAGTCTCTGCTCTTTGGGGGGCACTGTGTGCTTGTAGCTAGGCTTAGTTTTGTAGTGGAAAAGTGCAGGTATTCTGTTTTCTTTGGAATATGGGCCACTATGTTGTTTGTTTTGCTTTTAGTAAGGTAAAGTCACTGTGTCCATGATTAATTCTTTCTTGTTGTGGGTAAAATGTGTCTTTCCAGCAGGTTTTGGGATCCCTTTCTTGTTTTGATTAATCTTTTTAGTATATAAATGTGTTTTGCATATATTCAGCTGGCTAAACCAAGAGAAATAAAATACCATGCCTAGCAGAAATGGGCAGATGTGCCACACCAAAATAAATGGCAACGATATGTAATTATACACCTACTTTTTCATTTCTTTAATCCAAGGTGAGAGAGTGCTGCTCTTTAAAGTGTTGGACTGATCCCTACTCTCAGGGTGCCAGGTAACACTCTCTTCCCCATCATGGCGGAGGGGGGGCAGTCTCTTCTTTCCCAATACCTTCATGTAAGCTGAAACTGGTACCGTCTTCTGCCCTGCACTCCTTTCTTGGTTATCGTGGTGTGGACTGATGCATGGCATGCTTCTTGATTCCTGCATCTTAAACAGGATCCATTTTTTTTTCATTTATTGCTTTTATTAGCACCCAGGAGACTCAGAATGCCTTTCAGGAAGGAAAGAGAACATTGGTCCTTGCCACTCGTGGGGGATTTGTGGCACTTTGAGTGGGAGGCTTGGTGCCTTGGGTTTCCTATTTGTCTGTGCAGCTCCTCTGGATGTGCTAAACATCCATGATGTGAATAGCCCGTTGGAGGGCTCTATCTCTTCCACTGGATATATGTGAGTCTTAGGGAGACTGAGGCTGGCATCTGAGTAAAGACAGACGAGCATCCTTCTCGGTATCTACATTCTAGTCCTTGTTACTGTGTCTAAGCAGCACTAGCTTTTTATTTCCAGCTGACTGACAGTGTACTGCACACAGCCCTGAGTTTGAAGAGATGCTTGTATGCCCCTGCTCTCTTTTGTGGTAGGTTTTACGCCCTCTTTGAGTGCACTGGTGGCTTTGAAGTCCTATGGATTGTGCTGTTCCAGGCCAAAAGATATGGCCTGAAGCAGCATGTGTAAAATTTTCCTAAAAAGTTACCTCTGTCTCTCTAACATAGAAGGAGCTTGTCTGTGCCCAGGAGGTAATCATAAGGATGACCAAATCTGCTCACGGTGTGTGGGCTTCTCCCTCACGCACTTCGAAGCAATCCCCCAGACAGACCTGGCAGCTGGGTGGCTCGCTCACAAATCTAAGCTTACTCACCTTCATGTCAGATGTGCACAGCTGTGAGCACCACCATCTGGGCTCTATCCTCTGTATATAAGATTAGGCTGATTTCAGATGAGCTGTGGAAACGGCATAGCCATAGCATCATTTAGAAATCGTCTGCTGGGGTGGGGGGAACCCACACTGTGCTCTCTTTATGTTATGAGGGGGTATGAGAAAATGTGCAGAGCCAAACCATGCTTTCCACTCTGGCCTGGAGCAAGAGAGGAGGTGTGAGCTAGCCCAGGGTGCATGGTACATTTCCTGCCCGCTTCTCTGTTGTACCAAGGGAGGAAAAAAGCAAAGTCTGCTGGAGAGGGTGCCCCTACCTATCGTCCTGTGTCTGACCAGGGTACAAGAAGGTAGAGAGTGTAAGTGTAAGTCGGTGTCTCCTCAACTGCTCCTACTGCTGTCTTTTCTCTGGGTATGCTTGTCATCTGACCCAGTTGCTAGGGCGGTTGTGTCCTTTGGGGGCCGACGGAGGCTTAGTCCTCCTTCCTTCCTGTTCATGCAAGCAACACAGGTCTCACCTACCCTGGTATACATTACAGGACTTCCTGCAAGATCTTGGTAGCCTGGGCATCTCGTATAACCTCACAACAGTTCCCCTCATCTTTGATCATGAAAGTGAAGAATGATGCAGTTGTGACTGGTATTTCAGGGGTGCTTGGAGATACTCAACTTTGTGTGGAATGCTCCAATACACAGTGAGGAGCAGGAGAAGTTTGTTTAATGTTGCCTGGGGAGGGAGTCCTACCTCTCTTCTCAAGACGTAGTCTTTTGATACCTCCTTTATCTCCCTAGAGGGTTTACAGGGTAGGACCGAGGCTCTGCTCCTGCCATATGCAGCCATGTGCCCCTCCAGGAATATATTTTGTCATTGGAAGTGTTAAAACTCCCTTCCCTCCCTGTCCCGCTCAGAGACAAAGAATGGCAGACATCTATTTACAATAAACAGTTGCCCTGCTGTGAAGAGTGCTGTGAAGGGAACACAAACGTGACAGATAAAAATGCTGCTGCTTGGGTCCAAGGGCGTTTGCTAGAGTGAGAGTGGTGTTCAGTTGTAGCTGTGGTTGCCAGGACTCAATGGATGCTGACCCTTGCTGCTGACAGGATTATAACCTTTTGTATCTGTGACCCATGCCAGCAGTCCAGCATGTCACACCTTTGTTCCTGGTATCAGGATTGGAAATAAAGACCGCTTTCTTGTCAGCAGGGCTGAGCGACACATCTTCATTACCTTGGTGCAGGAGGAAGCCTGCCTCTTTGTGTCCGTCTCTGAGCTAGGGAATAGAGTCGGTTGCTCCTAGCACAGACCTTGCTGCTGATTCTCCTAAGCAGAGCTTTGGTCTCCCCACCTAAACACAGAGCATCCGTGCTAGTTACAGGATGGAAGCTCCTTTCTAAAGTTTTCTATCTTTATGCCATGAGCACCAGGATGGTTTGACCCACTGTTGGCTGCACAGACCACCAAAAAATTAGATACTGGGATGTGAGGCAATGGCCAAATTGGTTGGGTACAGATGGGAAGAATGGTCTTCCCCATGGTGTATTTGATGCTCTGTATGCATCTTGCTGTATTGTGGGAATGTGCAGGGGTGGGGAACATATTTCCTCTTTGTTTCTGAAATGGCAGCTGAAGACATTGCAGTGACAGTGGTGGGAGACTCAGTGCTACTCAGTAATGGCCATGTGCACCATGCCAAATAAAGAGAAGAAAAATAGTATTGGGAATCTCAATAATAAAAAGCAACTTCATTTTGAAAAGCAGAAGATTACCCCTCCCCAAATACCCCGAAGACTTTTTCCAGGTAGGGAGCACAGCTGCTGTCACAGCTGCTTTGGGAAGAAGGCACTTGCAGGACTGGAACAGCAATAATGCAAGTGGCCCTTTTGGCCACCGCTGCCTGCTGAGTCTTGAGGGCATTGTGGTGCCAAAACGCAAGTTCTTCAGAGTGGCTGTACGCAGCAACCAGACCTGCCTCCCAGGGGATAATTTATAGTGTACTTTCTAGACCACAGACTTACCTCAGCTTTAGATTGTAAATTTTGTAGGAAAAATTGATAAACCTGCGAGAGCCACAGTCTCGACAGAGATTTCCAGGTACTTCTAACGATCCTTTTGAGGGAGTGACTGCAGGCTTAGGCCTCCAAGAATGCTCCAACAGCCCAGGACGTACAAGCGCTTTGGCTCTTATCACAAGCAGTCCTGCCCTTGCCCTGAGTTATTGAGCTCAAGAGCTTAGCAATGAGCACTTGCAGGGCCCTTACTTACCCTGATAAGGTATTGATATTAAAATTGCACTTGGTTTGGGGGTCTAATTTCTGCATATGCTGTTTTTTTCTATGTCTTATATGTGCAGTCATAAACGAGGAGTTGGGTTATTCAGCCCCCAAAACGTTTTTAGCTCTGTGCTATGACACAGAGTCTCTGATTGTCAAAGCAGAGGCAATGGGAAGCTGTGGTGAGAGTGGCAACCCTGGTGATGAGGGCAAGGACTATCATGATAGTTCCCTAAATTCCTGCTATCGTGGGTTTAGGTATATTGAACTATGTATTTGCAGCAGGCATTTACAGGTGGCTCCTAGTCGTAGGATGCAAAGGGGCACCCACTAGAAATTTAACTCTGCATTCTTTATAGCTCAGATTTCCAGTAATATCTCCAGGAAAACTACAGTATCTGTGCCAGTTCATTGGCTTCAAAGTTTCAAGTCATGAAATTCAAAAGATTCTCTAGGTGAAATTCAGCTTGCCAAGAAGGATGCAAACTTTACTTTTCATGACATCACTTCCCCAAAGCAAAATTGTGTTTTTTTTTTTTTTTTTCAAAGTTTTAATCNACTTAGAACACAAAGAGTTTGGGATGCTTTGACAAGGGAGCATCAAACTCGTGGTAAGTCTCCTTCAAAAAAAAACCAAACCAAACCCAAAGAGTTGCTTTTGACTTCAGGTAGTGTATAGCTGCTAGCTCCCTGTTGCAATGGACCTCAGGGTACTTGTAGCGTTCGGTTTTTTGCTCTGACCATCAGGATCTTTTAATCCTGTTTACTCCTCAGCCTGGATTCTTTGATGTTTTGCGTTCTGAAAATCTAGGGGATGGTAGGATCTGGTAGAGATTTGTAATTTCTTCCTAAATAATGTCATTGCCTCTTTTTATTTGGTCATTGATACATAGGCTAATACTTTCTATAGTTAACGGAATGACTAAGAATGAGGACTTTGTTCTCCCTTTTTCAGTAAATCCTAAACCCCAAAGTTATATATATGCTGTACGTATTAGTTTTTATATTTAAAACCAGCACAGCCACATCATGGGAGACATCTAGCATTAGTTTCCAACGGGTTGTTAAAATAAAGGGAAAAAAAAGGTGCCTTCCAAAAACAAACACCACTTCTTTACTTCGTCTAATTAAGTTGTGAAATTTAAAATGACACTAGAATAATTATGATTGCTTGCTGTAAATCTGCATATATTTGGCTCTCTTTGATCCCCCCCCCCCCATGTTATAAAGATTAGTTTACTGTCTGTGGACTGAATCCTTCTTGCAATACACATGTGACTAAATCCGTGGGGCCCAGTGACCAGAAAAAAAGACCCAGAAAGGCATTAAAATAGTTTAGCCCATTCAGCTGCAAAGTCATCTTACACATATTTTCCCCCTAACTGGTTTTGTGTATATTATTGTCAAATACAAATCTGCAGAATATCTCCTGGTCTGGAATCCTGTCCCCTTAGAGCAGTCAGCAGTTCTTCTGCAGCCTTGCTTAGCGTCTGGTACATGCATGTGTTAGGGTCTATGTATTGCACTGTTTTCCTAAGCAATAATTTTCATATTTATTTTCACACTTCCTTAATTATTTTATGTAGCTCATTTGTTTCCAGCATCAGTCTGCATCTGTTCTTTCATTTTTTAAGCTGCCTGCATAATTTGGAAAGTTATCAATAGTGTGTAATCACTAAAGCAAACCAAACAAAGATAAAAATTAATCTAAGCTTACTTTATCTACGGTATTGAAAGACAGTGAAAAGTGTCAGTCATAATGTGTAGATGTAGGACTAGCCTCATAGCAAATGAACCATTTTTAATGTCTAGATACATAGCTGTATACCTGTAAACTAAACCTGTTTATCCAACTAGTACAACTTGCTAAGAATCATCGTCAAAATTCAGAATCCCTTTAAAAGTTATTTTTCAGAACATGGATATTCTGTATATAACTTCTGTTGTACTATTTGAAATGGAAACGGGCTGCGGAGCCTGCCAACTCATCTTTCATGTGCCTTTCCCACTGGTGTGTGTCTCTTTCTGCAGAATCAAGCTTGCACAGCAGAGTGTTTCTGTGTTCCCTTTTACATGTGGTCCTCGTTAAAAAAATACAATGAAGTTTAGCTGTGGTGAAATTATTTATTTGATTTTTTTTTAACTGGTGCAGAAAGTAAATATGTTTACTGTGTCCCTTTCCATTCAGTGTATTTCCTTTTTTAAGCTCCATTTGTGTTCAACAAGACAGCCTCTTTCTCCAAGATTAACATTTCTTATGATTGTTCCTGACAGAGGATTTACTTTCAGAGGCCCTGCTAAGGATAACCAAAAAAGGGCATGTAGCAAGACAGTTTTGGCAGCTTGCGTGAATTTTCGGAGCTTTTTAGGTCTTGGTTTTCTGATGAGTGGCTTCCTGAGCATGCCTAGGGAATGACAGGCATCTCTGCAGGCAGGCTGAACCCACCTTGGCTTGTGCGTAGTCATTGGCTGCCTATTAGAATAAATTGAGGACAATGCATACCGCTGCCTGCCAATTGTAAACATAAGGGATATGTATTCACTTAGCATTGACTTTTGGGAGGGGCCAAGGAAAAGCTGTAGTTTTATTGAATAGGGCTGTGTGTGAGGCTGCTGGTGTGCCTTTCTTGCTGTGCTCCTGCCCAAGCAGCCAGTTATTCATTTCCTTCCTACTAGTTGAAAACTTTTCAGCCACAGAGGTAAGGGCTTAAGATACGTGTTTGTTTGGGAGCGAGCTGGTCTGACTGCGTTTGCGTTATGGCTAGAGATTAAGGAGCATGCAAAATCTAACGAGCCATGGAAATAGTGCGAAAGTGTCGGATACTGTTTTTCCTCCCCTCCTCTCTCTGTGTCCCCCCCTCTTTCCAGATGTTCGCTGTGAACTAAGGGCGATATCTGTGCCGGGCGGGTGGAGGGGGTGCATGCTCGCCCACCCCAGCAGACCCTAATGCGGAGGTGTGGGGACAAGGCTCTGGGTGCAGGGCAGGATCTGTGCCGGTCCCACTCTGTGTGAGATCCTGCAGCGGGCTTGTTAGTGGAGAAATAGCCTATCTGTCCTCTCTTTAATTTTTTTTTTTTTTTTTTTTTTTTTTTTTAAAAAAAGGAATTTCGATGAAAAAGTTTCTAGCGTGGTAATGGCTGGTGAATTGCTTTTAATTTTGCAACTTAATACCTGGGCTTTTAGGGCAGCCTGACTGTAAAGGCAGTCTCCCGGCGTAACTGATACAGATACAGTAAAGCCCTGGTTAATGTAACTGATCTGATACTTGCTGGAGCAGATGTCCGTCATGGCAGCCTTTCATAGAAGTATTGTTGACAATAGATGGCATCCGTTTTTGTCTTCAGCCTTCAACATGCGCAGCAGCTATTGCCAGAATGTTTCTTGTGAAGCTGTCTTTCCTGTTAAAAGGGGGGAGAAAAAATGCACTTGGGTGGGACCAGAGCTCTTAAAAGTCTGGGTCTGTGTTTGTGTCAGTCAGAGCGCTGCTGGGGAGAGCCAGAGAGCAGGCTCTCCTTCCCAGCTCCTTTGACATGCTCGGACAGTTTGAAAGCATTGTGCAAGGCTGGCTGCTGATAGCACGATATTCTGCATAGCAGGGAATTTCTCGGAGAAAGAGCTGGGAAAATGAAGGGAGGGATGAAGTTAGCTGCAGATGGCTACTTGGGAGCAGCAGACATTGACCAAACTAGTAACCTCTGGCCAGATCTGCAGTGATAACTGATTTTTCTCATATGTCATATATTGTTTGGAAGAATAGGCAATAGAATTGTTTTAAAATGACTTTTTGTGGAGTATTTGCTTTCAGAGGACTATTTCTTTTCAGGCTATGCAGTTTTTATGCAATTTTGCCTAGCTGAGAAGGCTTCTCTTGCTAAAAGGCATACAGGAGAATAATTTGTGAAAATAACACAGTCCCTCCATGGCAGCAGCTCAAAGAAAATAAGGAGGCAGAGTGTTTCTTTTGCAAGAACTGTGTATTTATTATAATTTGTCTATTTTAGGTACCATACTGTGAATGATTGTACTTGTATGGTTTGCCATCAAAGCATGGGACCCTGCATCCATTCTTTCTGTGTCTCATTAAATGTAGCAGTAGGTTCTGTGTGACTGTATACATCTGCAAACAAGTTTCAGACCTTTTTCTCCTGCTATGGAGAGACAGGATGGGGTCCTAAAACTACATACGCCAAAACCAATGAAATGGACTCTCTTAACAGAAATTACAAATGGAGTGATGCTTCAAGGAAGTGGTCCATTCGCTTAATTAAATTGCGTTTAAGGTAAAGTGGGTCTGAACTATTCTCAACATATTTGATTGTATAGGTCTGCCTTTCTTTGGGAGGCTTTCTGATAGGCAGGTATCTTAGTCAATAAAACCTGCACACGTTAATGTAATATCTAAATCACGATGGCAGGGGAGAAACACTGGATAAGATGCCTCTGACCAAGAGATTAAATTGAAATAACTTGTATTTCCTGAAAACTCCTCTTTGTTGCAGCATGCAATGACAAGAGGATCAATTCCACAGCATTCATTCACAGGATTAGTTTTGGTGAAACCAATACCATCATTAACGGATGCAGGATCTGATGCAAGGGGAGTCCTGTGTACTGTGAATACACTGACAGTGAGTGATGTACGCATGTATTGGGAGAACAAGGGATTTTCCACAACTGCTACTTCATATGCTCACAGCATTATTCTGACACGGAGCAGCCTGAGAAAGGGGTAACTTCCCTTGTGCTTTTATTTCTTGTCCAACACTGATATGCAATGCAATAGTGACACTGAAAGCTAAATGATTTGAAAGGAAAGGGGGGCTGTAAGTTCCTCTGGCTGACGTTACAGGGAAAATTAAAGTGCATTAAGATGGGAAGACTTCTTATTCCTCAAAGTCTCATTCATGGGGCCACACGTGGCATGGAGGTATGCTGGTCAGCATCCGTCCAGACCTGCATGGGGTTAGGGCGCAGTGCTGCTGATTCTAGATGGTGAGACTAGAAAGATAGAGGAAGGCTTTTTTTTTTGCTGGCTGCCTGCTGGGAGGTAGCTTCTGTCATATGAAGAGAAAGATGACAGGGAAGGTCTATCAAGAAGTCCTCCTTGTTTCACCCTTGCCTGCATGCAGCTGGAGTGGCCCTGCCTATGGTGGTGATCTTTTCATTGCAGAAAAGTGAGAGCCTGCAGGTCTTCCTCCCTGCAGGACAAATAGCATTTGAATGCCCTGGGACTGTTTAAAATACCCTGATTTCTCAGTAGTTGCTTACATGAGACCTATTCTGTTGGCTGCCTGAGTTATAATTTTTATTAAAGATCAGTGGAGTTGTTAACCCCTATCTGCCAAGGGTACAACTTGGTACGTTTGATTGTTGTTTGTGAACAGAGAGGGACAGGAAACTATATATGCGTAAGAAAGAGAGGGCGAAGAGAGCAGCATTAGCTGTCCATCTGCAGCACTTGCCTGGACTCTTCTGGGTATCAGAGAAAGCACCAAAAAAGGTAACAGGGCAGAATGGGAAGCACAATCCTGTGAACCTTCTGTTGCCTTTGAGAGGAGCTTTATGGGGAGTTTGCAGGATTGGGCTCCAGGTGTACAAAGCCTGAGGCAGAGAGGCCTGTGACTGCAAAGAGTGGGAGTCTATCTTCAAAGCAAGTTTTCATTCTTTAAAAATTGTCTCCTCTTAGTAACTACCCCCTGGCAGCTTGTAACAAGAAAGCTGCTTCCTTACTAGAGCTCTCACCTCCAGAAATGTGCATGTGCAGAGGCTGGTTTGCTGGTTTTGTTCGTAGCTCCTGGGTGGTTTAAAGCCCCATGACCTGGTGAGAATGGATTTTGGGGGCATCTGTACTGGAAACAAAGCACCTACCTACATACTGGCACTTACTCTTTCAGCGCTGGTGTTTTCTGGGAAGCTGTAGATGTTGCATGCCTCCAAATTGTTTGTCAAGGATTTGGCTATGGCTGAAATTTGACTCAAAGGCATTTGAAGACCTGATTAGATCTGACCTTTCTGGGTGAAACAGTGAGGTCATAGGACAGTTGAACTATGTAACAATTTCTTTTTGCCTTTACTGGTGCTTTTATACAGTTCAGCTAGCCCAGTGGGGAAGGACGCTCCGTACACTGTAATTTGGGACCTCTCCCACCCCCAGGGGAGCTTGCTCCTACTTTTCTTGAAAAGGATTTGATTAACCAAAAAGGTTAAGGCACGTAACACCATTACTTAGCTGCTAGCCCTGGTACGTTAGCCGTATGGTTTATATCCTGCGTAAGAAAGTGCTTCTTTTAATATGTTTTTTTCTTTGGAACTGTGCTTAGTGCTGATAAATGGTGCGAGGCTGGCAGCCTGACTGCCAAGCAGATACCAGCATTAGCAGCGTGGTCCCTACCACGTCCCTCTCCCCGAGCATCACTAGCTGGCCTGGCCCTGTGGGGAATGCAGCCTTCTGGACTTTCTCACTTGCAAACCTCCTGGCTTCTGCTTCTGTCTTGCAGCAACTGCTGTGCATCCAGCTCCAGCAGTGCCCTGGCTTGCTGGACTCCCCGGCGGTGAGGCGGGTGGGCTCTGAGCTGGGGTACCCACCTCCTCCACCTATGGTCAGGAACCACCACTGCTAACTGATGCCTCTTTCCCGCTCCCTGCCCCTTGTGTCTGCCCCTTGAGAGGGGAAAACTCTGTCCATGAATCACAGGGCACCTCCTGATCAGAAGATCCCGCCTATAGCAGTGTTTATGGGACTTGGGGTTGAGGCCAGGAAGAAGTGCTTGCGGGGACGGTCCTGCTGGCTTGCAGCAGGGGCAGGAGCAAATAACTGAGGAAGTAGAGGGAAGAGAGAAAGGAAAAAGGCGGCTATATCTGAAGCCACTGGAGTAACTTTTCCCTTGAATTTTTTCCTGTGGTCATAAATACCTGGTGAGTCACTTAATGACTGTGTGTCTGTTTCTGTATCTTCAAGTAAAGGATAACCTGTGCCTTTTTGTATTTAGCCCATGGGGCTGCTGAGGCTTAATTCATTAGTGTTTCTAAAGAATTTGTAATACCAAAATGCCAAGTTCAAGCACTAGCTAAAACCTTATTTTTGACGGATTTGCCAGCAAGAACATACACTTTTTTGTTTGTTTGTTCACACAGAGATGTATTCTACTAGAAAGTATCTTTTTCTAGATTGTGGGTATAAAGCCGCTGAAGCCCAGCGAGTGAGGTTGAAGGTGGGCCAGGCTCAGTAGTGACACTGAACTGACATGTCTGAAGGGAATTTCTTGGGTGCTTGCAGATTTAACTGTGCTTGCTGCATCTGAGACAGAGCCTTCCTGTGAAGTTGTTGTGCGTGTACCAAGACTGCGGGATGACAGCTTTGACTTACAGTCCCGCCATAGTGTCATAAGCTTGGAAGAGGAACTACTAAGCAAGCTGCTGAACCTTATCTGCTTGTCCAGTTTCATGTTGATGAGAGCATTTGAAATTGTAACTCCTGGGGCCAGGCCAGGCTGCAGTGGGGAAAATATTAGGGAAAGATTTCAGGCAATGGAAACAACATTACATGTTTCCACACCCTCTTGTGTACAGAATACAAATAAAGAGCATTTCCCTTGAGCCTTGCTGTGGAGGGTGTGAAGCAAAGAGGAACCCACCCGTTTGCACATTTTCTGGTTTATGTCCTTAAATGGCAAAAAAAATCTTTGGAATTTAGCTCATAGAAGGGTTATAAATAGATTTGTGGAGATAAAGTTTTGCTATAAATGCTCTGGTTTTGGATCTATTCAGAAGAGTAACTCTGTAGGCCAACAAATATGAAAAGGAGGGGGGTATTGCTAAATGCAGGAAGACAATTTCACCCCTCTCCACCTGCACTGACCCTCCCATTCTTCCTTCAAATATGTGGAGATCTAAGCGGCATGGAAATTGCTGCGTACGCTTTTAAAAGTTAAATAACTTGGGGTAGGGGAGAGCTAGTGTTCATGATTCATCAAATTGCTAAGGAAGCCTGAACCTATGACAGCTCTGTAAACAAAGGTCCTGAGATTTGTTGGCAGCTTGTTTTATGTCCTTCTCCGAAGCAGCTGGCTCCAGCTATGGAGAAGCTGTGTGGGGCTGGACGAACCCTTGCCGAGCGAGCACAGGAGCAGCGGTTCCTGTGCTCCTTCAGAAGTCAAGGTTCGGTCCTGCAGACTCACGCCAGTTGGATTCCAGTCATCTTCAAAGGGAGCTCTGCCCAAGTGAAGGAGTCTGTGATCAGGCCCTTGTTCGTTTCTTATTTGCAAGGCTTTGATGTTCCTGTTGTCTTTCTGTGACTGCCACAGGGCGTGTTATTACCCTTTTCCCACTTCATTCTTTTCTTTGACAGTGAGCTCCCTAATGCTGAAATGGTCCTCCTCCCTTCCCCAATTTTTTTTTTGAGCCACAGTGTTCACCCTTGTAAAATCTCTCTCTCACCCCAGAAGCAAAGGCAGGACCTCTTTTAATTCCTCACCTTTTCAGAGGACCTAGCAGTGCTTGTCTGACAGCCCAGATCGTCACCTTCTAATGCCAGCAGTTATTCCGAGGACAATTTCTGCTCAGTCTTCTGGGATCAGCTGCAGATGGAGCAAAGGCTAAGGACTTTCTGTCTGCATCTTCCTAATGACCTAGTGATAATCTGCTTTCTCTCAGCAATTTCAAAAGCCACTGAGCCAGGAGAGAATTTGGCTTTGCTCCGGCCTAGTTAAAGCTCATAGGTTTGGAAAAGAAATTCCTAGAGCTTGGCTGCAACGTGTAGAAGTGGGAGTGGGCTGGGTTAGCTCTGAGATCCGGGGAAGACTTTGGTCAGCTCTCATTCACCTGCATAGCTTAACCTGCTGGTGCTGCAGGATGCCTGTAGTCAGCATCCTTCGTGGGAGGCTTCAGAGTGCTGCACCCCTGGGTCCTCAGAGAGGAGAGAGTTTGCTTTGTTTTATGGCTTTGGGAACAGCTTAGCCCCATACACAGAGCCACACCCCTGCTATGAAAATGAGGGGTTTCATTCAGATGTCTGATAAGCCACAGCTGTTGCTTTGCCACTTCAAAGAAAACTTGGATTATAAAGACTGAAGTGCAGCATTTTAATTGCTGTAAATATGAATAAGAGCGTTTAGGCAATCCAGATGATCACTGAGCCAAGCATTTCTGTGGTTAATGTATACTACACTGACAAAAGCAGGCCAGCTGAGAATTTCCCTACTGCTATCCTCAGTAACTTAAAACATCAACTGTCTGTTTTCTGCTGCATGGGTGAAAATGAGGGAGAAGTTTTAACCTGGGCGTCAGTTGGCCTGAATCTGATCTTGCTTTCAGCAGCTGTACAGTGATGTAAACTGTATTGTTACTTTGGAAAAAAATATATTGGGTCTGATGTCAGTTATCTTGGTGCAAATCTGTTTGATTTCCTTGAGTTACTCAGTATTCACAGTGGGCTGCTTGCTATCAGAAGCCAGCCCTTTTTGTTTGGCTTTCTACACATCCCCTAAAGGACGAGGGCAGCAGGAAATTGGGTCAAAATACCAGTAACGAGCATTCACTGGGAAATGATATTTCATACAAGAGAGGGCACTGCAAACCCAGAAAGCCAGTAAAATTCCACTGCTCGTTTGCTCCCTGGTGATTAAAAGGCCCTGCCATATATGGGAAAGGTCTGAGCTTCATTCACTCAGACCACAATAGTAAATGGCTTATTCACTGGACACAGTATGCAATCAAGGAGCGATGCCTTATGACAATAAAAAAGGAAAAGCAGCAACTTTTGCTTGCAGTTTGTTTGTAGTTTTCTCTGCTGTGTGTTATTAAAAGCTCTGTAACTATTTTTTTTGCTCCTTTATTTAGATCCCTGTAAACTGCAGTCAGTTTGGTTTGCCACTTAACCCTCCCCCTGTAAAACCAGACACACCAGCCTATTTCCTCTCCTTCCCCCTATACAACCCAAACAAGAAAAAGACATTTCCTCTACCAGTATATATAAATGTAGCTCCTCTGTTTTCAGTGCATCTATTGTGGATTTATAGGACTAAAAGCTGGAATTAGTAGACAAACTCTTATTCTCACCAGGTATAAAGCGCTAACTTTAACAAAAGCAATGAATAAATGCCAGTATTTCAGAGGCAGCAATGGGACCACAGGAGTGAAGCAAATAGAAAAAGTGTGTGTGTATGAATAGGGATGAGTTTTGAGGGAGGGAGCAATGTGCTTTGGATGGGAGTTGCAGAAGGGGTCCCCAGTGCTCCACACGCCCTTCAGGGATTTTCCTTCCACCACATAAGTTTCTGCAGTGAAACCCTACACAGATGACATTAAGACGTGAAGTCATTGGAGCACAGTTGTGTTTACATTCTTGCTTTTCAGTTTATTTTGTTTAGGGATCAGTACTCTCTCTGCCATCAAAATCATGGGCATAAAGTAGTTGGTCTAGTTGCATTTTATTTCATAAGGAGAAAGACAGTTAAGCGACTGCAGCAGTGGAGCTACATAGGGTTCTTTCCTTGCTGGAGATTTTCCGGAGTTTTTATTGTTTGTTTATGTTACATTGGGTACCTTAGAAATATGATGGTTGTGTCATATTGGTAGATTTAGAGATGTCTGGGATCCTGCCCCTATATAATTTTGATGAAACCCCACATCGTTGTGGCCAGAAGGGCTCATTGATCAGTCTGATCTCCCAGACTACATGCCTCATTGCACACCATCCAGTCACTCATGTTTTGAGGCTACTTAAGCGGACATGGTTAAAATGGGTGTTGTAGTCAGCCACAGGACAGGTTGGCTGGATTTGAAGCCAGTCTTCTGCTCCTCCAAAATGTTGCTGTGCCTCCCAGGAAGGACCACAGCTCTGTGACAGAGGTGTGGTTCAGCTTCTATTTTCATACACATCTTGGGTGCCCCTACAATTTTCAACAAGTGTAACTGGTAATATGAATTTTTGTCCATGTCAAGAAAGCAGAGTTCCTTGCAGGTAACCTCCCAAGAGGTGATAACAGATTTACCTGGCAGTTTAGGCTAGCTATTGACAGGCAGCCTTCAAGTGGTTTGGCTTCTCAGTACCAGAAAATTGCTTTTTTGACACATGGCACTGTTTCTGTTTCTAGTGTTAAGGAAAACTCACCACTCTGTTTGGTAGTCCTTTATGTCTGATATGTCTCTTCAATGAGAAGAGGTGGGTTTTGGTTTTTTTAATTATTATTTTGCTAAAGATGAAACTGGCTCCTTTAACCGCATCTGAAAGGTCAAGATCTTTTAAGTCTAAGAGAGGGAGGATGTAAATTAGGCCTGCTTTGAGATGTTGCTGCTTTTCATCTCTGGTCGGCAGTACTTCTAAGGAGATGTTATTTGACCATTATCATGAAGTCATGCTAAGACATGCCCAATGAGGAACCCTAATGTGGCCAAAAGAAGCACTGTCAGGTTGTGACAGCTGGGTAATGCAATAGTAACACATGTGAATGCTTCTGTTTTCGAGCTCTTAGAAGGATCAGGAATAGCCAATTTGGAGACCAAAACAACTAGATATCTAATCTCCTTCATGTTTCTTCATTCAGGATTTAGATTGTGAGAAACCTTGCATTATATCAGCTTCTTAAATGGCATCTGGAGCCTCTGGAGAAAGTCCTTGAATAATAAGCACATTGAGTGCAATAAATAAAAACTCTTTATTTCTTCTAATTTTACCATCTTTGGTCTTCCTGAGCCCAAATGGAAGATGTGAGATTGCTTTGTTTTTCTTTTTCCTCTTAAAAGAGGAAAGTGTAAATGATGCATGCTTTGGAGTAGTTTTTCCCCTGCTTTCCCCTCCTCTAACTGATTTGTGGCCAAGCTCGGTGTTTGTGCAATCTTGTTCTGGCTACCTGTAGAGAAGCTTTGCAAAAGTTCATGTTCAACTCTGCTGCTC
>VYZW01000407.1:7316-34822 GCA_013401315.1 Balaeniceps rex
AAAGGTGCTGCTGCTGACGTTTTCCTGACAGAGATCACAGACTGGTTTTTCCATCTGTATAGGCCGATGCTTTCCAGGTCAGCATGAAGGCATGAGAATGACATAGTTGTGAGTAGCGATTGTGTAAAGCCCAATTTCTGCATAACGGGAGGACTAATTTACATTCAGCACTTTGATCTCTTCAAACTAGCAGTGTTTCTGTCTCCAGTCTGAGGGTCTCATTGGGACGTAAGAGGGACACAGTCACAGAAAAAATAGCATATAGGAAGGGGGGAAATGTCACCCCTCCTTAGTCAACTGTCAAAGGTGAAAGTTTCATGTCTGAAGTGTTAAACCACTGCTCTTAGTTGCCACTAAAGACTCAGAGGAGAAGTTAGCAAATATATAAATCAGCCAATCCATTTTCATACTTGGACAGCCTGGGCCCTTGAGAGACTCTGCCGTGACTCTCTGTTCTAGCATTGCATTTCACGTTAATTTAAAATGCCTAAGAAACGAACCCTTGAGTCTGCTTTGTAAGTTTTATAACTCAAATCGTCTCTTACTGCTGCTCTGCTACAGATAGAGGAGGGAAGTGGGACTGACACAGATGCTATCCTGTGCTGGTGATTCTGACTGAAAAGCTGGCTTGTATGCATCTGTATATAACATGATGCAGATTGCAGTGTTCATGGTTACTCCGCAGCTGTTGGTTTGACACGTACATAATTTTAATTCACAGTGGTTTTGATGAACTTAAAGGGAGTTTTAAAATACAAGTCCCTTTCAGAAATTGGATGATGATTTTGCAGTCAAATCATATTTAAAAGGTATCAATGAGTGCTGAGCAGAAATTGTGTAACGCATAACCTGTTTGTAATTGATTAGAAGGTTTCAAAATGTCAACATTCATCTTTAGATAGAGGGATTAGTATGTAGCCTTAGTTACACTGTCTTTCAGGGATGCTGTGTAAGTTTTCGACAGTAGTGTAATAAAATCAGAAAACATCCTTAACTTGACCTGATGAGTTACTGAATTGTAGAGCTTGTCCGTATTTTTCCAGATGCATCAATCCAATAAAAACTGTCACTTCTGCTGACAATTTTTTCCTCTCTCTTATCCTTAAATTGTAATAACTGTAACTGTAACGTAAATCTAAGCCATGCAGGACATGTAAATGCATACTTGGGGTAGGGAGGTGAATGAAAGAGGTATCATTCGCAAAATGGCCATTAGCTGAGAAGAGGTTTTGGAGTGGTTGTCCTCCCACTGAGACTGGGAGACGTGGAAGTATGTTGCATAGAAGGCTGTTCTTCCTATTGTTCTTAGTAGGAAATTATTTGGGGTTTTGGCATCTGCCAGGAGAGAGAATTTTAGCAAAAATAAGAATTCTTGCTTAAAACACAGTATGTGAACATAGAGCAAAAGCAAAACCACAGTCTGATGTGAGCAGTTTGAACAGTTAACAGTATTCTAACTAAATCAAAAGGATCAAAAAGAAAAAAAAAAGTCTTGTGGTTTTTGCTAAATTTCTGAAATAATTTGTGTTTAACTAATATTAATTCCTATGCTTATTAACAGATTTACTTTTCAAATTCTCTGAAAATTACTGCTGTTCTCAGGAAGTGCAGTAATTGTGCAGAGAACACGTTATTATTCCTTGCTTAAAGGAAACCTAGCAACCTTTGCTTTATGTGCAAAGCTAAACTTGTTTTCAAAAGAGCTGATATGGTGGTAACAGATGGTAGAAGGAGCAGTAGCTCCAATTGCAGACCTGCTTTGAAGCACAGTTTTTACTATTTGCTACTCTCAAGGCGCCTGCTTTGTAAGATAAAATGAGGGTTCCCTGAATTAACCTCTGTGATTCCCCTTTTTGATATCACTGATACAGATACATTTTGCTTGGGTAATTTCAGCTGTCTTTACTGTCCCATGCCAACTCATGTGTGTTGTGGCCGAGAGTGAAGGGGCAGCTTCTGCTACGCAGTTGCACAACATATTGAGGGGAAGCTTTTTCACCTCAGGATTACACAGAAAAGGGGAACGGCTGTTTTCTGACCCCAGTAAAAGATCACCTAGAGATTTCAGTGGTTAGATTTTCTTGTCCTTGATCAGTTGTCCAGTATCTACAGTTATCCCAAGATGTATAAAAGAAGTGTCTAATGCTGTTCATGAATTTGTTTAGATAACTCTGAAGCTGTGCTATTTAAGTCAGCAGGGTAACCTAAACATTTTCCACATGTTCAGTTTCTGCTATAGAATGTTAATGTAGGAATTGGATTGAGTCCAATAAACTGCCTGAGACTTTTTTAAAAAAGGAAGACAGACCCTGCCATGGCACTGTACCATGCTCCTTCACTTTGATGTAATTAACGTTATTAATTACTGTCTTTTTCTCCTTTGTTAATGGGGACAAACTAAAACTGTTGCGCAGAATGAAATATGGGTTTGAGAGAATGTGAGTTGTGGGTTTTATTCTCTTCGGAAGAGCCCTTCATTCATGGCACCAATTTACAGCCACTTTCCCTCACATATAAGCTTAATGAAGCTTTGCCAAATAACTAATTCTCTGAGTTCATGGAACAGTAATTGTTGTCACGTGGTAGGTGGGGAAAAATAGGATTCTGAAATAATCAAGTGCAAACGTGGCTAGAAAGAATTGCAGAGCACCAAACAGAATTTTGAGCTGACCTCTATAACATTTTAAACGTCTTTAATTTATTTAATATGCTTAAATAATATATTTATAATAATAAATTAGTGATTTAACTAATGCATCTTCTTTAGAAGCTGTTACAGATGCCTGAAGGCAAAAGGCAGAGCTATCAAAGTGCTAAAANAAGGCGCCTGCTTTGTAAGATAAAATGAGGGTTCCCTGAATTAACCTCTGTGATTCCCCTTTTTGATATCACTGATACAGATACATTTTGCTTGGGTAATTTCAGCTGTCTTTACTGTCCCATGCCAACTCATGTGTGTTGTGGCCGAGAGTGAAGGGGCAGCTTCTGCTACGCAGTTGCACAACATATTGAGGGGAAGCTTTTTCACCTCAGGATTACACAGAAAAGGGGAACGGCTGTTTTCTGACCCCAGTAAAAGATCACCTAGAGATTTCAGTGGTTAGATTTTCTTGTCCTTGATCAGTTGTCCAGTATCTACAGTTATCCCAAGATGTATAAAAGAAGTGTCTAATGCTGTTCATGAATTTGTTTAGATAACTCTGAAGCTGTGCTATTTAAGTCAGCAGGGTAACCTAAACATTTTCCACATGTTCAGTTTCTGCTATAGAATGTTAATGTAGGAATTGGATTGAGTCCAATAAACTGCCTGAGACTTTTTTAAAAAAGGAAGACAGACCCTGCCATGGCACTGTACCATGCTCCTTCACTTTGATGTAATTAACGTTATTAATTACTGTCTTTTTCTCCTTTGTTAATGGGGACAAACTAAAACTGTTGCGCAGAATGAAATATGGGTTTGAGAGAATGTGAGTTGTGGGTTTTATTCTCTTCGGAAGAGCCCTTCATTCATGGCACCAATTTACAGCCACTTTCCCTCACATATAAGCTTAATGAAGCTTTGCCAAATAACTAATTCTCTGAGTTCATGGAACAGTAATTGTTGTCACGTGGTAGGTGGGGAAAAATAGGATTCTGAAATAATCAAGTGCAAACGTGGCTAGAAAGAATTGCAGAGCACCAAACAGAATTTTGAGCTGACCTCTATAACATTTTAAACGTCTTTAATTTATTTAATATGCTTAAATAATATATTTATAATAATAAATTAGTGATTTAACTAATGCATCTTCTTTAGAAGCTGTTACAGATGCCTGAAGGCAAAAGGCAGAGCTATCAAAGTGCTAAAAATAAGATAGATCTCTTTACACTATGTCTAAGCTAACCAAAAGACCTACTACAAAGAACACAAAGTACAGGAATAAAATACATCTTTCTTGGAAGTTACCGCTAATCTAAGGCGTCTCTGTGGGACAGGAATATTTGACTTGTGAATGTGAGTAGTCAAGTTTTCCTTGGCATCTTAACAGTAACAGGAATGAGGACTTGGGCACACAGTTTGACTGACTGTCCTAGTTAGTTTCTTGGTGCTGACTCTCTCGTTTGTCTTGAAAATTGCTGCAATGGAAAAAAACGTCCAGGAGGGGTTGATACAATTTGGGAGATTACGGAAAAGTTGTACTGGAAAGAAAGAGAAACTGTATTTTCCATTTCTTTCTTATCCTCACTCCATGGTTTGCTCACTGTAATTACATAGGATGTCTACAATGATATTGCCACAGTAGCTGAAATAGGGAGGTACCAACAGCATACGGTTACCAGCATGTCTCAGAGCATCAAACCCGGGAGGTCTGAACAGGGAGTGTGTGTGGAGATAGCGCTACTTGTGCACATATGGTTGCTTTATCTGCAGTAATTCAGTTGAATCTCATGCTCCTGTATTTTTAATGGAGCTTCCCTTGAACTTAAACAATATTGGCTACATATGGTAAGATGAATGTTTCAGTGGGAGTAAGTCAGTGTCGCATCTACTGCAACGTCTGTTTCTGGCCCTGCTCTTATTCTCTGTCTGGAGTGCTTTATTTCTAAGACAAACAGTAACTCGAGGCCCCTGCTTAGATGGTGTTCTTTACAAATGCACTGTTCATGCTTTTGTTTTTAAGGAGAAAGGTTTTTTTTTCCACAGAGCATGCAGGCGTGCTTTTCAGCCTGGCTAGTTTTTCTTCATAATATGAACATCATTAGCTTGGTTCTTGTCATGAATGTAAATTTGTTTGCCATAGAGCTATATACGTTGGAGACATACCCTCTTCAAAAGAATAATGCAGGAATCAGTACTACAGTTCACATTTATTCTAATGGCAAAACTGACACCTTCATGGTCCACTAAGCTGATGAACAGGTTTGCTCATTTACAGTCCAAGATGTGATTAAACTATAACGGCTGAAGCTCTTCTGTGTAGCATCCCATCTCCTGGAAGGATTCTTAATGGTGCGTTCAGATTGTTTACCTTTCCCAGCTTTGGGTTTATTGGCTGCATGTAGACTGTGGGGTGATAAACTCTGTGGAGCTCTTTTTCCAGGAGTATGCCAAAATTTTAGTTCTCTTCTGGTTTGCATACCTGGATTTGCTTCCCATGAAGCAAGATGGCATATGCTTAGACGTGTATGTATATAAACCCTTCGTATTGGAGGGTACACATTTAACAAACTGTCTACTTTATTTAGGATTTTTTTGAATGGCTACCTCCTGGCAGTGTGAAGCTTCTAGAAAATGCCACTAAAGGTTAAGTTCCCCCCATAATAAACCTTTTGGTTTTGTCTACACATTATTGGTCAGTGTTTGAGAATCTAGTTTGATTCTTTAATCAAGTGAGATTTCTCATGTAGGGCATGGCCCAAATTTTTAAGCATTAAAGAACATTTCCTTCCAAGTAGCTGCTGACTTATTAACACAGCAATGACATATTTGAAGCTGTTTTTTAAGCTGGTATTGAAATACCCCTGGTATTTAGGTAGCATTTCCCTGGTTTTTGTTTAAGTATCTGTTAATGCTTTTCTTGACATCCAGATGTAATAGAACTATTTTGCACTGCTGGGACAGGTGTGCGTAAATATAAACTGTTAAAAGACAAGGTATTTGTCACATTTGCAGCTTTGTATACTTATACTGGAGTATGGTAAACATGAGATGTGCAAGGTTTTCCAGTTAGCTCAGAAAATTCCCATTATAGCAAGTAATGTGATTGAACTTAAAGTTCTGTCAACTGTCTCTGAAATTTCAGCTGTTGCTACTCATTTATTTTCTTGTCAACAAGAATCTTCCTGCCGTAGCCTTGTTGGCTTGATTTCTTTCATGACCACTGTTTATCACCTGATACCAGTCTAATCGGAGGACATACTACTCATTAGTCCATAGGGGACAAGTTTTTGATACACAATTGTAGGAATATACAGTTTTGCATAGCACAGCACAGTATCAGCATGGTCTCTCAGCAGATTCTACTAATGTGCTATGGCATAGGGATGAAATCTTTTAATAAAAAGTACTTGAAGTCAAGTACTTTTGTGTACTTGACACAGTCAGTACTCTGAAAATAAAAATTCAGAGCTGTCAGCTTTGCACTTATTTATTTAATTTACAGCAGGGGACAAATGTAAGTATGTAGCAATGGAAACTGGCATTTGAATTCCAAACACAACCTTAGTAGGCTTCCCTTTTCTGTAAAGGGCTTCCCCCTTTACAGAAAAAAGCCTCTTTCTCACCTGTAATGAGCTTTTAAAGCCCCCCAACTCCAACAGCTAACAAAATGTCATGTTCAGTGGTGTAACAGGGATCAGAATCCACTCCTAGCTTCCAAATGTTTGACTAGTTCGATTACTTAACCTTTGCAAATGTACTGAGAATTGGAATATATTTTGCATATTTCAGCATAATAGTGAAAAATATTAATCTCTGTCAAAATTATATAACTGGGACACTTTATTAAACCACAAATATGTTCTCTCAGTTTTAATTTTACCTCTAGATAACATCAGAGTTTAACAGGGTATCACATACAACTTTTTCCTCTTGTAATAATTATCCTATTTTAAAACATTGGGAACTTATAAATATATTTAGATATTACCTTCTTATAAATTGCCATAGACACAAAAGAGAGGTCTGTGACACAACTAAGACTATACAATGATTTTTAGAAAGCAGTATCTGAAGTAGTTCCCTACAGAAGGGTAATTCAATGAATGTATTATTGATACAGAGCTACTAATGTAGAACAGTTGAGGTGAACTTACATCAGGCTTATGGTGAAGGAGCCAGTCTGGCTTATTTGCTTACATATATTTTCTTTGTAAATGTGAATTTATAAGTTTCTTCTGTATTAAGCAGAAAAAATTATGTTGTATTTGTGAAGTGCTGACTTGGTTTGGTGGAAGTGGAGGAGCCTTTCTGCCAAGATCCACGTTGCAGGCTGACATGAATGCGCAGTGTTGTCCTCCTGCAGGACTGCCACGTAGCTGCTCAGGCCGAGTCACCACAATATAATATACCCTTGAAAATGAACAGTCTAAAAGTAGATACAGTATTTGGCCACACAAAGGAATGTTTTTATGCAGAATTACAGGGCTTGTAATATTCCAGAGGTCAAGTAGTTTTCCTGTCTGTACATCCCATAGTCCTTGTCCATCTGTGAAATACCAAATTAGACTGAATAACCAGGTTTTCCTTAGTATTTTATTTCAGACCGTATTTAACATACTAGTGCTTCTACTGTAGCTGGGAATTGACTAGGAGGCTGCAAGGATATTTATTTTCTCTACTAGTAGTTGTCACAAATATTTGCCTCCATTATGATTATACTCAAAATGATTCGGCTTGGTGGTTTACATCAATACTACCACTCCAAAAAAAAAAAAAAACAACCCCAAAAGTCAAAAAAGTTGGAGGAAATGTGAACTCTGGGAGACAAGGTGCTTTGGATGTACTTCCATCCTAGCACTTCCAAAGAAATTCTGTTAATGTCTTCAGCTCTAGCTTTTGAGCTTTTTTTTTTTTTCCTCCATAGTGTTTATGAAAGCCTCTTTCCTTTTCACCTCAGGGGTGTGTGAAAAGCAGCGGCTGTTCCTAGCAAGTGTGGAGCCCTGGGGCACTGTTGTGTGTGTCCCCTGCCCCGTGGTGGCAACCCCGAGCAGCTTTTGTTGTGCTCGCCCACCTGCGTATAGTGGTAGTCAGTCCTTCTTCTGGGCCATTTCTTGTCATCCTTTGAGAGCGAAAGATCCCAAGTCCATTTCAGTATGGATTTGTGCACACAGGGACACCACAGGAGACTTACTTATTTATGATTAATGGAAATGAGTGTGATCCTATGCGTAAATTGGTTGATGAGTACGAGGCCTTGTCAGCCACTCCATTAAGGCTGCACAGGAAGTTCTAAAGCCAATTTGAGTTGACTTCTTTTTCTCAACTGACTGTAATTTATGTTTGGATGATCAGCTTTTAGACTTAAATCTTTTATGCTTTTTGGATAGAGACACTGAAAATTATTCCTTCTGCTTTAGTCAGTAAGAGGATTATAAGCACCACATTCTTGCTATAAGGCAGAAAACTTTACGTGCAGTATTTTCTTTTCAGTGTGGTTACAGCAGATGGCATTGAAAGATGCACACTTTTTCTCTGCAGCAGGAGACGCTGCAAATTTGTAAACTAGTAGAGACTTTACAATATATAGTTTCCAGTGTTGAAGAGAAAATCTGACTGTGAGTTATTAAGTTTGGAAAATAGAATTCATACACCTGCCTGCCCTAGATAGTAGAGGATATAAACTAATGTTTTCCCACTTTTCTATTGGAATGGCATATGTTGCATAAAAAATTAGAGAGTGCTCCTTTTAATTCACCTGTGACATTGTGATATATTCAGACCAAGACAGCCTGAGGAAGGAAGGCAGAGGTCTGTGTAGCAAAGCTTCTGCAGTAGTCACTAATAGCCATCCAGCAGATCAGCATATCCTTTGAGACTCTGCTGCAGTCTTGTGAGTTTAGGAGAATCCTCTGGCTTAGGGGTAGATCCATCAGTGACTGTGTGCATTTTTCTTGTCTTCCTCTGCCTTCACCCTCCCTGAAGCAGGTTAACTGTATGGGAACAGCAATAAGAACACCATCAATATCCACATTGGGAAAACTGTCTAAAAGAGGGCTGAACAGACTGAGGACAGAATAATGCAAGTTGTTTATTACATACTCTTCTAGCTGGAACAAAACCCAGAAGTTAACAAGGCATTTTTGAGTATGAATGACTTCTAAATTCACTTACTGCAAAGCTGACTTTCCAGTTATAAAATGAATCAGATGGTTTTTGGACAGCTGAAAAACAAGAAAACCAACCAAGCTGATAAAACTGTGTCTGTATGAAATGGAGCTCTGCTTGTTATTTAGAGGTGTCAGATGAAATTTGAGCCTAGCCTTGTGAAGGAGAGCCATCTGTGGTTTTATTTTCTGAGCCCTGGGTCCAACTTTCCTCTGTGGGCATTTTCTTTAGTAGTCCATGCAGTGTTGCCAACGCTAATTGTCAACAGCAAAACCATACGCTCAAACTAGTTTCTTGCCTCAATCCAAATCTTGATCCTCAAATCATGGGGAATTTTGATTTGCAGCTGTATAAGTCCTAAAATTACCAAAACCTTCAATAGAGTTGAAAACCTAAACCAGAACTTGACTCTGATTTGCTTGTGTGTCCACCAGCAAATATATTTTTAAAAGATCATAGCATATGATACAGATGAGGAATTGTACTATATCCCAGCTTCCCTGGAAGCCCTGTCTCTTCTGTGTGTAAGAGCAGCGGCGCATGCTGTGTTTCATCTGGTTGACAGACATGGGGGCTGCTGCTGTGAGCTGAAGAATGTAAACACTTTGCTGAGACATAGCAAAAATCCTGAACACCTTCACAGAAGAATGTAAAAAAATCCATCAAAATCCAAAACTTGCTGTGGAATGGAGAAAACATGGTCAAACCCAATAGTTATTTCATGTTTCATCCTTTCCCCAGACTCCCTTGGCATTTTTCCTTCTGCATTCTAGCCTTACACAGATACCAAGAATTAGACTGCTGATAATGTTAGTATTGTACGGCACTTCAGTGGTGGGCCTGAATCTTGCATATGAACAAGAGCTGGGATGCAAAAGGGTGGCAACGCAACTGCAACAGAGAACCAATGGGACTGCAAAGAGCAGGAGAAAGTCGAATTTTTGCGTGTGTTGCAGATCAAGATCAAAACATTGAAGTAGTGGTGATCAGGAAGGAGTCAGTGTGCTAGCAGCAAGTGGGACCCCAGTCAGTCCCAGTGTGTGTCTCTGGCGGTGGGGGGGTGTGTGTGTGTGTGTGTGTTTTCAAAATGGAGCTAGATGGAAACAGTGGTGAAAAAGGCCAATACTGTGTACAGAGGCTGCACAGCCAGAGTTGGAGGTGGAGTTGTATAAGCTCTTCCATTAATCACCTTTTTATTTCTTCCTTCCCTTCCAGGTGCAAGTGGGAAGTACACCTCAGGACCAAAGAATTGTGGGATACATTTCCTGCACTCACTTGCAAGCTATTGCAGGTATTGTCCTAATTTGCATATCTTAGTTTTTTGCTATTTCTAGGCCTGTGGTGGTGTTCTTGTGCTAAAGTAGCAAGCATTGCTCCTCCAGTATTTCTGACAAAGTGCAGTGTGCATTGCAAATAGCAGTGAAATAGCGAAGAAAGAAGGGTAGACAAATATATCCCCAAACCTTCACATTTTCAGTCTCAGAGTAATTAAGTATTATAGGACACAAACAAAAAATACCTCTCAAGACCTTTTCTTCTCTTTGCTCCTTCTTAACCAAATACTGTTATTTTAGCAAATACATTACTATCATCATTACTCAACAGCATTTAACAACCCATACTGTGAGTAGCAGCATATAAACTAAAATTTCTTTGTACATAACGAGGAGATTATCAGAAGATACAAGTTGGGACAGTTTTTCCACCAGAAATCAGCAGCTGGAATAAGCCCAAATTCTCTGTTTTTTGACCTGCAAACTTCATACATAAATGGCTAGCAAGTTAATACACTCACTGAAAAATTATCTTGGTCATGTTTAAAAGCAGTTCTACTGTTACATTTACTACAGCGTGACACACATGCTCTGTGTCCTTTGTTTCATGATACAGTATTTTCTAAGGCTGTTAAATGCAAAAACTCTTAGCACGGTGTGGAAGGCTTTTTTGGGAATTTTCACTTAATTATCTTAAAAAAGAATGAGATGTTCTTTAATAGCAGATTTCTGTGTCTGTGAGATATGTGGACTCCACTGCTTCCCATAACCAGACTGGAATTTCACGTAGCTGTGTCAGGGTGTGGTGGAGCCTGTTCCTCCTCAGCCATCTTATGACCTTTTATGACCTTTTATGACCTTTTTTTTATGATAGTATCTCAACACTCAGCTCTCCTTTTAATATTAATATTCAGAACAAGACTGAGGTAGATGGGTGGCCTCATCTCCTTTTACAACCCAAGTCCAGAAAGCAAGGGGAAGAAAAGTTAGTAACTTCGGGTTGGTTTATTCCATTTTTAGTGTTCTGATGCATACATTTTGAAATCAAGATGCTTTTCCATTTTAGCTGTTCGCCTGAACACTCATCAATTAAAACTGACAAATACTTGAAATTCTTGGAGATGTCTATGGAAAGTTTTCCATGTATCTCTCCTATCTTTTGCATCAAAACTATCAGTTCTATACTTAGAGTAGGTGTAGTAATAAAAGCCAAATCTACAAACCTTTACTTTGTGTAAGATCAGAATTTAATTTAGCCAGAGGGGTGGATATCCTTAGTTTTACTTGATGCAACTGCGGTTCTTGTGCTCCTGAGATCTGGAGAGCATGACATAGCCCTCCTAGACTGCTTGAAGACAGCATGTGTGCTGCAGGCTGAGGCAAGACAGTGATGTATTATAAATAGTAGAACTTTGAACCTATGCGCTACAGCATGTCTAGGTTAACCCAGTCAGGCAGCTAGCATTCATTCCACTTTGTCAGTGCTTCAGTTGCAGAGAGAGAGACTTGGGAACAAAACTGCCAGTCCCTGAAGTACATTAGAGAGACTGGATAGTTCTAAAGAAGGTTCATTAATTTTTCAGCTACATTTTAACAATGTAACATCCTTCTCTGGTTTTCTATTTTTAACTCTGGAGTTATGGTCATGTACTGCGAGATTGCTGTTGTGGAGCTGGGATTTGTTGCTGTGCTAGTTTAGGTTATAAACCTCCATTTTTAGTCCTGTTCCTTTTTACTACCTAGTCATGTATTCTCAGTTAGTCTTTGATAGCCATGTTCTGAAATCCCTAAAAGGGGAGGGAAGAAGAATGGGGAAGTAATGTTCTATTTTCAGTCGGCCTAAGCTTCTTCAAGGGTAAAACGCAAACTTTCATTTTCCTACTTATGTTCTTGCTTTGTATTTTTTGGTTTATTTGGTTCAAACTACATTCAGGTAGAGCAGACAATCATTTAAGAGTCTAACTGTCCTTTGATATATCATATTAGTTTATGTAATGAAATGAAAAACTAAAGTTCATCAGTTTGGCAGAGCTGTGCTTTCTGATTTGTATCATCTGATTCATAACATTTCACACATTTAAAAAATCATCTAAGAAACAGTTCAATGACATAAAGATGCGGTATCTATAAAAACAAGCACTGTTTAAAAGGTTAGCCATTTAAATCATCTTGTCGTACACACCTGAGTGCAATTTGGCTTCCCTTCTAGGATACATAAACTTAGACAATTCTGATGCTTACATGAGTATGAGATGAAGGGATCCAACTGCTTACGGTGAGGGACGAACTACTAACGCTTTTTTCAAGAGATGTGCTGGCTCAACTCTATTCTGAGCAATTACTATTTTTTCAGACCTGACATTCAACATTTTCAATAAAACTTTAGAATTAGATGTAGCTTATCCTCTCAATTCTCTACCTATTACTGAATGGTGCTATGAAGCAGCTCTTCGTTTCCACTGTGGAAACAGCTGCATTTCAGTGACAAATGAAGGGATCCTTTAATGAGACTTGAATGTAATTATTTTCCAAGGGGTTGTTAAGTTTACATGGTTCTGTTACGTCTTTCAATTAGTCAGTGATTAATGTTCTGGACAGGTTTTGCTGCCCAAAATCCAGCCACCTTCCAAGTCCCTTTGAGTCATGCCTTTCAGACACCCCACCAAGCCATCAAAACAGAGTAAGCCTCAAGCTATTCCAGCCCAGGTCCAGACGATGCAGCATGCTAGATGCTATCTCATAACCTCATTCACGTCCCTGTTTTGTGTTGAGTGTGAATCTAGTCCTTAGCAGCACAGCTACTGGCACCTCATGCTTCTCTAGCACCAGTTCCAGGTTCCACAAGCCTACACACAGCTTAAGCAGAACTCAGCTCAGGACTGAGAGATCCCCCAGTGTTTGAAATTCTGACTGTGCATCAGGAGTAACTTCCATGCTAAGCACCCTTAGGCAGTGATTCCACACAGGTTTCTGAAATAGCAAAGCTGGCGTATCCACACTGTGGCAGCCTGCCCTTGCCCCCTCCTCTCAGTTGTGCTAACACAACTGTTGTAGCTGTGTAGCACTTGACTGGGGACCTGACCCAGCTGAAAAGTAACCCAGCAGAATAAAAGGATTTTTTTGATTGTTGTTTTGGTTTTTTGGGTGGTTTGTTTTTATTTTGTTTTCCCAGCCTATCCTGGATTAAGTATGTTATAAGTGTAGGGGTCTGCTTAATCTGTCACACAGTCAGGTGTGACACAGCCTGTCTCATGGCTAAACCGAAGCCTTTGGTTGTGACTCGGAAACAAGTTTTCCTTTTGACTAGGCTTTACATCCTACACTTTACAAGCTTTTTTGGCTTATCTTCCCCAGGTTCCCTGCCAATATATCCCATAGCGCTTATCAGAGCTGAGAACTCTGGTTTTAAAAACCTCCACTGGATCTTTTAATTTCCTCTGACTAGGCCTGTCAGCTGCTTTGTTTGACCACCATAGTGCTCCTGCTAATGCCTTTCAGAGTAGGACAAAACAGTCTTCGTGAGTGTACAGTACCTACCTGCATTTCTAACTAAAGCCAAGATTTCACTTAAGCATTTCCAAAGTGAATGGAAAAGGCAAGTATGATTATCCTATAATGAACAAAGGTGAAGTATTTATTTATGCTGGCTGAGGTTTCCCACACTACCCTTTCATCCTTCCACAAAATTTGAAGCTAAAGGGAACTTGCAAAGGATTCAGAAATGCCAACTGCAGGAACCAGTCACAACACAATTATTTGCATTTTTCCAGGCCAGTTACTGAGGAAAAGAGTGTAGAGCAATTAGCACAAATCTGTATTCTCTGGTTAATCACTGGTGGCATTCAATCAGATCAGTGATTCTACCTGAACGTTTAACCAGAGCTGAAGGCTGGAAGAAGTTGTTGAATGTTAGTGTTGGGAGTTACTACCTAGTTCTGTTAATATTTACTGATGCTATTTCATTTCAGCAGCAGTTTCTGAACTGTCTGCTCCCCTGATTGTTCTGAATTCAGGTTTGGCTTCTCTTCTACTGAGGTGTCTGATTAGTTCAGTTACCTTCCTCTCCAAAGCTATTGATCGTTGGGAGCTGGTAAGACTGAGTCTCACTGGTAACTTCTGCATACAGATACATGCAGTACCTGCTGTGTAGCTGCAGTAAGCTGGATACCATTACTTTAGTATTAATCTCAGAAAACAGTTATATTCAAGTCGCATTAGAGGATTCCATCTTTTCTTGTGGAAATGTAGCTCACTTCATTGGACACTCCACATAGTGTACTGAAGTGCAATTACTTCTATGACCTCTAGTGGGGATAATCAGAGATGCCAGGCTATTGCAAGTTCTACACTTTTTCTAAAAAGAAATGAAAGTCATCTGTTTCTAGAGTTCCAAGGCTACTATTTTTTTCTAGAGCCCTGAGGTTATCTGGTGTACAGTGCTGCTACAAAGGCTCAGCATTCTTACTGAGGGCAATGTATGTCACTATGTAGTTAATGCTTTTTTAATAATAGCAATGCATGTTACCAGACACCTTTCACAATATCCTCCTAAAATGTTTTTGTCTGTCTTTTGTTTTTCTCAGGAGTTTTCTGTTTTTGAGAATTTTACCTTTGTGTGTTTCAGTTAAAGTGGGTTTGCTACATTCTTCACACTGGTCTGTGACAGGTTGCAGCCTGAGTTTTATGCCCTTATGGTAATGGCCACATTATTTTATCACTCATCCTAGTGAAGCCACGCTAGATGGATAATTCACAGAAAATGAAAAAAAACCTTAACAGTTCAGGGATGTAAAAGCCACTCTTGGACAGTTAAGCAATTTATATCATTGGGACTTTGTGGGGAGCAAGACATTACTGCATTCTTGTCAACAAGCACCATGCTTAGAAGTTATGTTATGAGGAAACAAAGGCAGGCCAGCAGAAAGTACTGGCCTAAGGAGATGAGATAGGATAGAAAGATTCAGATGCTGCAAAAGGAGGACAGTCCATGAGGAACCTGAACATACCTAAGTCTATGGGACCTGACGAGACGCATCCCAGAGTCCTGAGGGAATTGGCTGATGTAGTTGCCAGGCCACTCTTCATGATATTTGAAAAGTCATGGCAGTCAGGGTGAAGTCCCTGGTGACTGGAAAAAGGGAAACATTGCACCCATTTTTAAAAAGGGTAGGAAGGAGGACCCTGGGAACTACCGACCTGTCAGCCTCACCTCTGTGCCTGGGAAGATCATGGAACAGATCCTCCTAGAAGCTATGCTAAGGCATATGGAGGACAGGGAGGTGATTCGAGGCAGCCAGCATGGCTTCACCAAGGGCAAGTCCTGCCTGACCAACCTAATGGCCTTCTATGATGGAGTGACTACATCAGTGGACAAGGGAAGAGCTACGGATATCATCTATCATGACTCTGTAAGGCCTTTGACACGGTCCCCCACAACATCCTTCTCTCTAAATTGGAGAGATATGGATTTGATGGGTGGACTGTTCAGTAGTTGGATGGTTGCATCCAGAGGGTAGTGGTCAACAGCTCAATGTCCAGATGGAGATCGGTGACAAGTGGTGTCCCTCAGGGGTCCGTACTGGGACCACTACTGTTCAATATCTTCATCAATGACACAGACAGTGGGATTGAGTGCACCCTCAGCAAGTTTGCAGGTAACACCAAGTTGAGTGGTGTGGTTGACACTCCCAAGGGATGGGATGGGATGCCATCCAGAGGGACCTGGACCATACAGGCTGGGGGATGAAGGGATTGAGAGACGAGAAGGACTTGGCGGATGAAAAGCTGGACACAAGCCAGCAACGTGTGCTCGCAGCCCAGAAAGCCAACCATATCCTGGCCTGCATCACAAGCAGCATGGCCAGCAGGTTGAGGGAGGGGATTGTGCCCTTCTACTCCACTCTGGTGAGACCCCACCTGCAGTACTGTGTCCAGCTCTGGAGCCCTCAGCACAGGAAAGACATGGACCTGCTGGAGCAGGTCTAGAGGAGGGCTGCAAAAATGATCAGCGGGCTGGAGCAGCTTTCCTATGAGGAAAGGCTGAGAGAGTTGCGGTTGGTCAGCCTGGAAAAGAGAAGGCTCCGGGGAGACCTTATTGCAGCCTTCCAATACATAAAGGGGGCTTATAGGAAAGATGGGGACACTTTTTAGCAGGGCCTGTAGCAATAGGACAAGGGGTAATGGTTTTAAACTCAAAGAGGGCAGATTCAGACTAGATAGAAGGAAGACATTTTTTATGATGAGGGTGGTGAAACACTGGAACAGGTTTCCCAGAGAGGTGGTAGATGCCCCATCCCTGGAAACATTCAAGGTCAGGTTGGACGGAGCTCTGAGCAACCTGATCTGGTTGAAGATGTCCCTGCTCACTGCAGGGGGGTTGGACTAGATGACCTTTAAAGGTCCCTTCCAACCCAAACTATTCTGTGATTTTATGAATTTGAATAAGCTTTACCAGGAATGAGAGAGCTGGGACTGTTCAGCTTCAGGAAGAGAAGGCTCAGGAAGGATCTTATCAAAGTCCTCCTGATAGGAGGGTGTAAGGAAGATGGAGGCAGACTCTCCTCAGTGGAGCCCCTGACAGGACAAGAGTTACTGGGCACAAACTGAAATGCAAGAAATGCCATTTAAACAAAGGAAAACATTTTTTATTGCAAGGGTGACTAAGCTACCCAGAGGTTATGGTGTCTCCAACCATGGAGATACTCAAACCCTGACTGGACACAGTCCTGAGCAACCTGCTGTAGGTGACCCTGCTTGAGCAGACAAATTGGACTGGATGATCTCCAGAGGTCCCCTTCAAGCTCATGCTTTCTGTGAATCTGTAATTTTGTCTGTATCTTTAGTTAAGCAGAATGTATACGTTAGTCACGCACACCTTGTGGTTAGCGTCACCTGCTCCAGGCTGTATTTATTCCACGTGACCTATTTCTTGTGCTTTTGTCTAGCTATGTCTTTACTGTAGGGCTTGCTTGTGCTGTTGTAGTAGCAAGGGGTTTTCCCAAGAATACATTGGTCTGGATTTGTGTCAAGCTGTGTGATTAGGGTACTATGTGAACTTGGGGTACAAGTAACTAGAAACTGTAGGTTAGGAAATAGATCCAGGAAGCACTTGTACCTGCTTTTATATTACAGCCCAACTAGTAAAGATTTGTTTGGAATAACATGAGTGGAAGGAAAAAAAAAAATCAGATTATTTGTTGTTGGAATTACCAGTCTGAAGAGATGAGTCAGTGTCAGAACCTACTTAAAACCCTCTCTTTGCCTGGTCATGTCCTTTTCACTCTCTCTCTTAATTATTTAGGATTGTATCAAATTGTGCTTGGTTGAACATTTCTGACTAAGTTTGTATCTAACTGTTGTTTTAACACACCGTGCCCCCGCAAGATGGTCTTGAAAATCCAACCTTCGCAGGTTAATAGTGGTAGGAAAGTGAAGTCCTAACACCTAAAGTTTGTCTATATGCTAACGCAGTTACAGTGTGCTGCCAAGTTCACATTTTGAAAGTCTATAAAGAGTGCTGGTGACAGCTGCAATTGAGACAAGCAATTAACACGTTGTGAGGATGCAGGCTTAAATATTCACCATCTCCATAGTGGCCACTGAAAGCAGCTTTGGACAGACATAACTGATGTTTCTAATTGTGTTTTATACCTTTTTAATAGCTAGCACAAAGTAGTAAATTAGGTTTAAATAAAGTTGTAGTCCAAATAAGTCATTTTGGGTTTGCTGCTTTTCCTTCCGATTGCGGCATTTGAAAACAAATCTTTTATTTTGAAGAAAAGTAATGTTGTTCTGACTTGACATATCATTTCAAGTCTGAAACAAGCAAAATTATAACTGTCAACTACAGGTACAGTGAAAACCAAAGAAAAGGAAAGGAAAGACAATATGGTAAACAATTATTTCTAGAACGTGTCTCTTCCTGCTCCTTTCCCCACATCAAGCTTTTGCTGTAATCATTTTAAGAGACCCAGTAATTATTTTTTTCTTAGACTTTGTGTCACCGAATGTGCTTGAAATTAAATGTGGTTAGTTGTTATAATTAAAGACCTGTTTTGTGTGTCAGATGGTTTCACAAACAAAAAATATTTGGCAACCAATCAGTCTCAACCCTTTCATATCACTCCTATAAAACGGAGGCACATCCTCAGCCCATGTAGCCTAGTGTAACTCCCCTGCAACTGGTGAAAAGGATCTGGTTCTTTATTTCTGAAATACTTCCCACCTCAACCTGTATCTACACATAGCTTTAAAAATATGAAAAAATACTTCCAGTTTAGGCATTCTTACTTGAACACAAATAGAACCCTTCCTCAGATGGACTACTACAGTATGAGTAAGTTGAATTTACCTCTGATGCATATTTACTAATGACACCTGAAAGTTAAATTTTTCAATTTTAAAAATTAGAAAGCAAAGCAAAGAAAGATCAAGTGGTTTACCCCAGAACATGCTGCCCAGTTTTGTCTGAAGTAGGATTTTAACTCTTAACTCCTGATTATAAATGTAGTGCATCAGATCATCCTCCTCCTGTGGCTAGAAACGTCATCATTTTGGCTGGTTGTCTGCAGCACAGATGCCTTGTCTTCTATTTCTTCAGACATGCCTAGTACGATTGATTCCAGGAGGAGCTATTTAAATCATCAGAAAGTGTGGTTCCTAATGAACTTCATAATGGGCTAAGCACTATGTACCGAGTATACTATTGGCCACGCCATTTTTTATCTTGCATCCTTTTTCTCAAGATGTCTAGCAATAGCGTAGCAACTAACATGTGGCTGAGTAACATGCTAAAAGGAGGACTTACTTCTGTTTTGGTTATTTGCTTGTTTGTTTGCTACAGGAGATACTACTGTTCGATGTGAGCAACTGGATATGCTTCAAGATTGGCTGTCTGAATTCAGAAAATCTACCTCCTCCTCCAGTACAGCCAATCCAGAGGAGCTGGTGGCTTTTGATGTAATCTGTGGAGATCTCAACTTCGATAACTGTTCTTCTGGTAAGACAAGGTTTTCCTTTTCCTGGTGTCTACCTGTTCCAAAAAGGAATAGCAAAGTTCTTGATTCCTGTGGGTTATACCAGTATACTAAGTTGTGACTGGCTTTTGCAAGGAAAGACTTAATTGCTACAGATACTTCTGAAACAGGTACTAACCTTGAGATGAGCCACGGAGAGTAGCTCACACTTACGAGCTCTGCTGAGTTTTTAAGCATGATCAAAGCACAAAGGGCAATAATTTGTGACTTGCAGCAGCAATAATAAGGACAGATCCAGTGGTTTAGCTTTACTTGAATTAGGTACACACCTATTGTCCTAGAATTTTAGTTACTAATGAAAGACATGTATGTTATGGGATTTTTGTGGAGAAAAAGCAGTAAATTCATGCAGTTAAAAATAATTTGATAGCGCATATAGACAGACATAGGAGATTAATGCTGCAGAGAGAACAAAACATTGCTGAATCAGTCTTGGAAAAAATTAACTGATGTGGTGAACTTCTGGGGTTTTTGTTTTAATAATTTTTTTTCCTATATTGGGATGCTGAGGGTACTAGAAAAAGAACTTGACAAAACCATAATTAATGGGTGGTGAGTTCACAGAGGTGGTAGCCTTTTCCAAACATAAATATTACACTCTGTTAACAGTTAAATTGCCAACATAGAGTGCAGAGCATGGTATTTGTGTACCCTCTCTGCCTTCCCACTCAGTACAGCTCAGGCACCCAGCAGAGCTCCTTGCTGGCTTTGTATGGCGGCAATCGACTCTGCTTGTTTGGAGCTGGCAAACGGATCAGCGGTGCCCAGCAGCCAGCCTCCCTCAAGGCTGATGGCTAAAAGGCCTTTTGTGTGACTGGGCCAAAACTGACGTACTGAGATAAAAAGAGCACAAGGCAGGTATGGTGAGGGGGGTTCATCAGAGGGATTTTGTCTGTGCTATGTTACCAGGGAGATCTGCAGTGTACAGGTGAGCCCAGGCTGCAGCACTCGAAGTGGGATTCAGCAGTGCAGACCAGAGTTTGTGGATTAACAGGTCAGTTTGTGAGCAGCATCCAGTGTGAATTTGGCAGTCTCATAAGCAGCCTAGGTAACTGAGGCTGAGCACAACAACTGTACCAAAAATAATTTTAAGAAACAAAAGCAAGCGTTGTTTGATCTCAAAAATAACTAGTATTCTCTAATCTCATGACTGGTATCAGACACTTGTAACGGAAGATTTTAGCAAAGTTGGAGAAACATTTAATTGGGTAGAAAAGACCATCAACCCAAACCACAGCCCTTCTGTTGTTTGTTTCTAGCTCATATGTACAAAATATAAATCAGTCACAACTATACGATCCAAAGTGAACTCAGAATGGTCAGAGAAGGTGCTGGCAAGTGCTCTGACTGGTAGAAGAATCCATTATGCACTGTGGAGGTGAACAGTAAGTCGTAATGGCTACAGAATACTGGAGTTAAACACGTATTAGGATAAAATATAACGGTAGCAGTGGTACTGAGTTTTTAGGGAAGGATGGAAGAAACGTGGTCAATAACAGGTCTTCAGCTAGCCAAGCTGCTACACAGACAGGCTGAGGAGGCAATTGCAGCAGACCCCATGAAGGGAGACAGATGCTGGGGCATACAAATGGACACATCTGCTGTGATTTGACTGTTTCACTTACAATATTGTTGGATGGATGGAGTGTCCTGGAGGCAAAGATGTCCATCAAGGAAATAAACCATCTGCTGCATACCAAACGGGAGACTGCCCAGTCAGATCGCAAATTGGAAGTGAACGGGGCTGTGCAGCATGAGGGGAGAGAGACGGGAATAACGCTGTGAGGCAGAACCTCTGGTCAGTACGCTCCACCTGAGAAGTTTTGGCACTCTAACCAAGATCTTGCACAAGAAGTACAGAGTATAACTAATGCTGTTGTGACCTGTCTTTTTAAAGCAAAAGTAAAAATAACTATTTGCTTTTGCAAATAATAGTTGTAAATACTGCAACCACTACTGAAGAGGGTTGAAAAGTACATGATAAAAAAACATGTTATTTTTGCTATCTCTGCAGCTTATTTATATCCCTGTCACCTTTAAAATTCACTCTGCCTGGGAACTGAAATTAAGCTGGCTATTTAATTTTTTATTTTTAGATTGCTTTCTTATGCACTAAGCAAGATTAATGCAGTATTCTAAAGTTTTCTCCTCCATTTTTACATTACTCATTGTTTTAGGGACATTAGTTAACATTGCAGAGAATTGAACATTCTAAGATTATTTTTTTTTAAACAATAATCAGCTTCCTGTAATTCTCTATATGACTTTCTGTATTCTTTCCCACTCCACAGACTGATATGGCAAGTAATTAATGTTTCAGTGAATATCAAGCTTCTATTCTTAGATGTATTGACACTACAGTTTTCAAAGAAGATCTGCAGGTCCATGAGCAACCTTATGCTTATGACAATTTTTCTGCAACTCAGTTTTCCCCTCCAGCTTTATGACAACATATGAACATTATGACAACGTTCATACAGTGAATTCACATTTAGTGGGAACGTTATTAGAAATTTACTTACTGTAAGGTTGCTTTGGACTGACTTGTTTAAAAGTCTATTATGTTTTTAAACCTTTTAGCATAAGAGAAAAGCCTTCCAGTCAGATAGGTTAAGTTTGTCTCATCAGCTGTGACTTGTCACTATCAGTGCCACAGTTGCAAATTAATGATGACAAAATTTTAATCTATCTTAGATAGGTCATGCTGATTATGTTTAGAATGGCTTTAATGCTTTAGCTAATATCCCAAGCAAATTATCAATTTCCAAGCTATCATAGCTTGGAAAACATTCAGTGAATTCTTCTGAAGCATGTAAAGCACAGGCTTTTATCTTCAAACTTACTGAGATGTATACATATGCACCGACAAACAGCCATTTACTTTGTGAAGTCAGTCCAGTTCTCCATTGCGTGAAAGTTTTGTACCGGTGTAAGCAATGCAATGTCAACAGCAGGGTAAGGAAATATGTTGAGAAACCTTCACTTCAATTTACAGCTAGAAACAACCAAAAAAGGTCTTTCATATAAAGACTTTGTAGGAAAGCACTGTTATTAGCAAGCATTTGTTGGAATTTCTAATCCAGACAAAATATTCTCTTCAGTAAAGCTACTGCTGAACTGGTTCAAATCCACCGTATGTATGTATACAGAGTAGGAAGGAGGACTTGCCTTTTCTGTTGTGGCAGAACACACAGTCGTCCACAGGTTTACAACACATAGCTGATGTGCCTTTCCTTGGGCTTGTTCTTTCCCTGCAGAGGACAAGCTGGAGCAACAGCATTCTCTGTTTACACACTACAAAGACCCATGTCGAATTGGTCCTGGGGAGGATAAACCATGGGCAATCGGTAAGACCTTCTCTAGCTATCCATGTATGAACATTTACTTGTCTGTCACTAACACAACATCTATAAGCAGCAGGTAGTTCAGCTAACTGGCAGTAAGAATTTCATGGAGACCAAATATTTACAAGGGGTATTTCTGTAGCATATATTTGATAAACCTTAACAGTGTCTTGTTGAATTATAATCAAGAACCAAACAGAGATCTCAGACTTCAGTCCACATTCTAGAACTTATGCATCAAGCTACTTGAATGCCTTCCCACACCTATTCTACTTTTAAAATAATCTCCAGATTACTTGGGGGGGAAGCCAAATTATTGTTTCTGTACTTTCTGCATGCAGTGAAAGCCTGCAGCTTTTGATCAGAATGTTCCATTTGGTGTTCTATAAATACTTAAGTGAGGATGTAACAAAGCAATTCAACAACACTACGAACTTGTAGGGTTCATCTTGTAAAAGATTTCATGGAACTCCAAGATATTCATACCTGGTGAAACTCAGTTGAACTTGGTGAAGTTTTAGATCAGCAATTAGACTTTCTCTAGAGGAGGCATTATACCTGTGAAGATACTAAAGGTAAGACTGTGGAACTGTTTAATAACATGGCTTTACTCTGTTGTAGCAGAAAAACAAAACAATCAGAGACACTGGGACTGAGAAACTGGAAGGGTGGAGGCAATGTTTTGAAAGGTGGCAGGCAGTAGGGAGGTCTGGATAGAGGAGAAGTGAACACAAAGTGCTCTCAGTCAGAGCGGTCCCCTCTCCCCGCACGGATGATGCCTTCACGCACCTCTGCCCCCGGGAGCTTCCCTAGAGGCAAGTCACAGGAGGTATGCTGGGACAGTCACATCTCCCTTTCTGTTCACAGGTACCTTGTTGGATCCTGAAGGATTATATGATGAAGAAGTGTGCACTCCAGATAACCTACAGAAGTATGCGATTCCTAATCCTCCCACATGCTTTAGACAATTCCTTTAAAATCCAGTTCATTGCTTGCTATTTCACATTTCACAAATTGAGGGGTGCTATGTGGACTATTAAAAAAAAATATATAATTTTTTTACTTGGGGATACTTGGGGAAGAGGAAAAGGGAAGGAAAATTGGCTGCTTCTTTAAGTCTAATAGAATTGGCTTCAATGGGTGAAAAGATGAGAGCAACTGCAGTCAGTGGTTTTAGTTCTCTAGAGTTGGTCCTACCTGGACAGCCCCATTAGGACAAGAAACTCCGAGCACTGCTGAAAAGGGTATGCGGACAGCTTGTCTGAAAGTCTTTCTGCAGACAGCCAGTTCCGTGGTCACAGCTCTGTAAAGGACAGCAACAAAAGGAAATGTAGTTTTCCTCAAATAAAAAACCCACAGAGTTTAAAACACCACCCCCAACCACCAACTAATTACCCATTCTAGAAAGCTTGCAAAATTCGATACACCTAAAATAAGCAAGCTCACAAATATAGAGAGGAATTAAGTAGCACATCAGACATAACCAGGAATACGGCTTAATATCGATCAGTGATACTACTGCAGCATTACTTTTAAGGAGTTTGATACTGAGAAACAGGTATCTTTGGTTTGAGCTAGTGGACTTACGAGAAATAAAAAAAAAAAACCACAACACACCACCTTAATTTGCAGAAGTCTTAAGATAAATTTCTTGAACACCTGTACTGTTTGTTAAATAATATGCCAGTGGAAAGAAATTAATAAGCTTTGTATATTTTAGAGCAGCACTTAATGAATGTGATAATCCTTTTTGTACCTTCTCTACCTTGAAGGTTAGTTTAATGGACTAAATATGTTATTATCATGACTAACTATAAAAGATATTCTAGCTGTTCATTACCAAAATATACTAAAGACGTAAAGTTATTTGAATTAATGAGTCTGTGCAGATGCTTCAGTTAACACGCATAATGGAAATGGTACATTATATAGGCACAGTTTATGTTGGCATTTTTACTAAGTACAGTACGCTGGATGGTATAGATGGATGCTTAGTTGAACGTATTAGGTGAGGCTACCCCTTGAGGTCTTCTTTGTATCCATTTTGAACAAAGAAATTTAATTCTAGACATAAGGTCTGGGTTTAGTTTCGATTCAAAATAAGGATTTGTTACAGCAAGTCACACTTTGTGCATTCAAGAGCCTGCAAAATTTCCAGGCATTTCTATTCACGTGTTGAAAACATGAATTTGGTACATGTGAAAGGGATTTCTGGAAAGCAAAAGTAAGGTAATTTGGCCCTACAATCAAGTTTGCAAATGCAAATCTGTATGTGGGTGTAACATTCTATTTTATGGTTCCAAGAGCAGGCTTGGAGCTCTTTAAAAAAAAAAAAAAAATCAAAAAAGCCCCAAAACAAACAAAAAAACACACCCCTGTGTTTTCAAGTGGCCTTTTGAGACAATCTGTCACCAAATTACTTTTGGAGTATTTTGTTTTATTCTCTGAAGAGTTACTTGTATTCAGCAACTAAGTTCCACTGACAAATACATGACTGACAGATAGAGTCATCAAATGATCAATAAAGATTTAAGAGTATTACTTCCACTACCTATGTGTATGTACAGCACCTCAGTATGAGATAACTGGAAAATATTCTTGAGTGTTAGTAACCGAATATACATAAGACTTTTTGCCTACTAAATGTGGTTTTCAGTTTTCTGCAGTATATTGTAATTCTCTTAAACTGATGGAAAAAAACTCTCTTAGACTGGAATTTCCACTAGCTTTTTATGCAGATCTGCAGGAAAACAGGGATCTGCATGTGTACGTTATGTAGACGTGCTTATACGTTAGAGAAACCATCGCTTCCACGAGAGGCCAAGAAAGCCTGTCCTCCCGTCTCTGCAAGGGACTGGTAAACATAAAAACTGCCAATAAATTCAATAAAATGTAAAGCCTTTAATAGAATCTGGGCTTTGAAGACATTTAAATGTTAAATAGCACAGAAGCTGTGGAGCACTGTCTGGCTGTCAAGTATCATTCATATAGGCAGCAAAACAGGGTACAGCCTAAAATTGATCTGTTCTCAAATTTTTCAATAATAAACCTTGATCAAGCTTTACAGGCAATTAAAATAGACATTTAAATTGGCAATGTAAGCTATCCAGAGAATTATTTCTTCATCAGCACTCTAGTTTATAAATAAAATTAAGTAGTAAATAAACTAATTAGGCCATAAAAGCAGCAGAACAACTAGTTCTTAAATATCTTTCATGTCAAGTACAGCATTCGTAAAACATCGGACTAGAAGAACATACTTGGTACAAATAATGAGCAAGTCATTTATAATTATAGAACAATTAATAAGCTAGATGTAACAATCTGGGCCCTGCCACAGTGCTGGAAGCCACACAAGCTTCTGCTCAGAAAGGCTTCATGAAATGCACACAAATAATCTCATCTCAAAGATGACTGTCACATTCAAGCAAAGCACTGGAATAAGCCCATTTTCGTCTCTAAACCCTGAATACAGTCTGGTACAGGAGAGCACATTACAGCATAGCTAAGACTTAAATGCAAATTTTTCCGGTCTCCGCTGCTGGACAGTGGCTCACAATTCTGGGCGACAGGCTGCAACACCAGTAAGAGGAGTCTCCCTTAACTCGGGTGCTTCTCGCCTTAATGAGGGATGGTCCCTCGAGCTTTATGATGAGGGAGTCAGTTTTGCTTTGTGGCTCCCTTACATATTCTGTTCCTCACACTCCTTCATTCACTGCAGCGACAGTCAGCACAAAGCAACCATCGGCCAGACAGCTGCGTGGCAGAATTTTCATACTTTGGAGTTATTTGGGAATGAAAATTTTTCAAGGAAAAAATAAAGTTCCAATTACTTTTTATCCTCCCTTTCTTTGTGTCCTAGGAGTTAAGACAATTATTCTGACAAAATTCAGGTTTAGTTGCGCAACTCAGTCATAATTAGTTATGTTCACTTAAACTGTTAGCATTTAACTGTTAGCACGGCATAGCCAGATGTCCAGTACTTGTGTACTGTCTCTGTAGAGTCAAACAGCAAATGATCACAAAGTTGTACAAGTTCTAGTCAGAATCAGAAGCATGCACATTTAAAATTTGTTTTCCTCATGTCTTTGAAATTAACATTTCCCTTCTGTGAGCAGTTGTGCAGGTTAAGTGAATACCCAGCATTTACAGACTTTTAAAAGGACATAATTGAAGCTAAAAAAAATTAATCTTTTAAATTAATGCAAGTAAGATTTTTTTTTTTTTTTGCAGTAGTACTGCAGCGCTCATCAGCAGTTTCTTCTACTTCGTTACTTAATTAGCTTTGCCAAATATAAATACAATTTTTGAAAGAGGTCAGTCCCATCAAAGAGCTTGCTTTCTTGAACCTAGAAAAAGAATTTCAGGATGTGAATCATTTGCAGTATCTCTTTGTAGAATCAGCTTGCAAATGGGGCACAGACAGTAAGCTAATTTACCATAAGTTATTAGATGACAGTCTAAAACTGAATAATACATAAAAGGAAACTTACTTTCATAAACGGGTTACAGTAAACTCTAAGAACCTTCAATACCTCACTAAGTCCAAAGGGGGTTAAGAAAAGTTCTGATTAAATAACTATATGACCAGAATTCTGTCATTGTTATCTTTCGAAAGCACATAAAGTACTTCTTGTATGTATCAATTCATCCAAACTTACAGGTTATAACACTACTGAGACCTAATCAACTGTAGCAAGTGCTGCCACCATTCGGATCCTTCCAAAGAGACAAAATTTGACAAAGAAACCATTTGAATCTCAAACATTAAAACACATCACGAGAGCCTGGTGTTTGTCTCTTGTTTTTCCTTCATTCTGTACTCACACGTGCATGCATTAAGAAAAATCCCAAACCCAACCCCATACAACCCATCCAAAGCCAAGTCTTAAAAACTGGGTGATCAAAGATATCTTATTTTTTTCCAAGGTGAAATTAAAGGCTTTGTACCTGCTAGGACCCAAGTTCATGGCTCAGTGTTTCTCCTGCGACAGTTGATGATGTAGCTTAATGGCGTAATCAACTCTTACAAGGGAAACCACAGAAC
>VYZW01000409.1:894-13701 GCA_013401315.1 Balaeniceps rex
CCCTGTCTCTGCTCACAAAGAAAGAATAGAGACACAACACAACACATGCTTAGCTGAGGCTGGGCATCAGAATCACAGGTCTGTACCACTGCACTGACACTCACAGGACTTGAACTCTCTAGAAGCCCACAGCGGTTCAACAATCTTCTCATTCTTACTATGTCTCCAGGATACAGTTTGCTCACACACACACAAGCCTCTTGATAAACTTGGCAATTTGTCTGCTAAGCTCGTATTTCTTCAGACTGCACCTTGCCCACAGCTTCCCTCTCCAACTGTACTCAAGTTCAGTGCTGCACAACAGCTTGTTGTGTACAGGAGTGATGAATGCCAGAGGTAAAAAAAGAGAATGCCATAGAGATAAAAAACAGGTACTACATTGCTATCAAAACCAGAGAAGACAGGTGCCTACACTGGTAACACCCACCTCCAGAGTCATTGGGACGTTCTGCTTGCGGACATTATGGTTGTGCTGGTCAGTGTTCAGCATAATAACTGCATAGGCCAGGGCAAAGCAGGCATCACTATTAGCAAATGGGGACCCATTTGATTTCTGAAAGGCAAATGTATGCACAAATTAGTCCTACAGGAACAGTGATATCAGTGATCCACGACAGCCATTTTCCTACCCACGGTACTGAATCATCCCTGGGACAAACNTACCATGAGCAGGCAAAAAACAATAAAAGAGAGTCAACAGTCCTACAGGTGATTATGTATGTAATCATCTCTCCAGTCTTCACAGAGACTGGCTCCTTTCAGTAGGGCTCGAGTATCATACTATCGTATGTATCTAAGGTGTTACCATATGCAAGAGATGCATAGAATTAAGGTATGGTGGTACACAGAGAACCAGGCGGATACAAATCCAATGGCTCTACGATCTACTGTTCTACTGCTTTTTTTCATCACTAAACTCAACTTTCTCCCCTTTCTGATTAAAGAGATACAGAAAGATACTCACCCAACAAAGCTTTCCAGCAAGTCTATGTTCTTACGGTCACTCACAAATTCCCCAATCATCTTTTTGTCCAGGCGAGGATTTTCCCGTAGCCACCTGGCCACCTCATTGTTGTCGATGGGGGTGGCAAGAAGGTTCTTCTCCTGCAGAAACTGTATCCCTTTCTTTGGCTTTTGGTTGAACTGCTCTGTGCCGGTTATCAGGAGCTGAAGGAGACATTCTAATAATTACAAGCTTGAAGCACACTTCTTACTTTAGATTGTTTTCGGCATTTGAACCAAAAGCAAAGTAGAATCAACCTCAACATGATCAAGTTTCTTGCACTGTGTAATCCAGCAAGAAGGCTAACCAAGGCCAGAAAATCTGCACTGATCGCAAGGATTCACTATCAAATAATACTGGACAGAGCAAGCATGAGCTGCCATCTTTGAAAAGCTTTGACATTTCACTGAGCAATTAGCTCTGCTACCCCAAATGCCTCACCTGCTCTAGTATGTAAACAGAGCAAAGAGAGGTCTCTGATGAACCCCAGACATGTTGCAAAATCAACTCTACCCAGTTACAACAGCAGCACTGCTCCACGACCTCTTCTGTCCCCCCTGACTCCAGGCTCTCGTACTCTACCTCACTGCCAGGAGACATGCAGCAAGAATCCTTAGCACTTACTCAGCAGGAGCAAGGAAGAAGTGCTGCAAAAGCTTAAACTAAGAACCAGAAAACATTCTGCTAGTGAGACATGGTCCTAGGAACATCTGGTATTCCAGCATGACAAGGCTATCTGTAGGCTGGGAATAGCAGATGCATTTTTGGTTTTGAAGGGAAGTCAACTACTCTGCCCTGCTTGATTCTTATTTTAGGAAACTAGACTGTACCACGGTCAGAGTGTAATAAAACACCTGACTAAGAAAGGGTTAACTGAATGTTCTTGGTGGTGTTCAGAAAAAGCAAAAGCACAAACAACTGTATGAACTTTACTAAGGCACCAGAATAAATGTCAGTTCCCTGTTAGCTCCTATCACGATCAAACTGCTAGCGATGACCTAGTGAACTAAATTTGTGACCATCATGATTACTAGCTCCCCTGGGTTTCTCAGTACCTCAGAAGCCACCAGCGCTCTGTTCTCTGCTTCCCCTGCCTCTGTGAACATCCTCAAATTGCAGTGAAACACAGACCCTGAAATAGCATGGAGCGCACAAGGACCCAGCGAGGGGGCATAACAAAATAATAACCATGTGCTGCCCCAGTATAACAGGCCTGAAGGGGCTGTATGACGCTAGCAGCATTTCTGTTCAGCTGTAAATCCTGTAACCCAAGCCCTAGGGTATTCTATGGACTGGTTATACTTCTTAAGACCACCTGAAAGGAGACCAGACTGCTGGCAGTTTGCACTGCATTTGTAATCGTGTCAGTCCTATGCTTCTGAGCTTCTGGTCATTGCCTTTGGAAATGTCAAAGAAAACTTTCCATTTGATGCATAATTTGTTTTCTGCTTTTATTTAGCTTTTTTCCTCTTTCCAGCTGCGGTAATGTTTAGTACTTCAGAGGTTAAAGGAAGGAGAACATGCTGGTGCCATGTCAACATCAACATTATTTAAGCTGAATGTTTTGTGTGCCCTGTTTACATTCTCAGGATGAAACCATTAGCAGATTTAGGGTCAGGAAAGGATTTTCCCTGGGCAAACTAACCGTGATTTATGAACATCTTTCTGCCCTCTGCTGTAGTGTAAGTCACTGCCCTTTTTCTAGGGCCACCTGGAACTTTCTTTAAGGAACTCTCAGCCACTGGCAATGCTCTTGATTTCTTCTAACCTTGTTTTCCAGCACAGTAAAGCTGGAGTATTATCAGAGGTTTTTAGTTAGAACAGTGGAAGCACTATGCAAGCTCCCTTCTCAACAATGGACTTTCACACAAAGTCCATCAGCAAAACTGCCATGAAAGCTAGTTTTAATGCAAAGCAAAGGGTTACAAATGAAACAGTAACTAAATCAATATTCATTTCTTAGAAATTAGCTAATGCCAAAACTCGGTGGTGGTTCCTTTGAATACTGTGCTGACAACCACTTCCCCGTACTGTCCCTGTGGCTCGGGAAGCCAGTTAGCATTATCCCACTGCAGCACTGTGTTGTAGGTAAAGAACCAAGTTCCTAAGTACTGCAGCAGACTTCCTAGAGAGAAACCAATGCCTTAAATTACATTTAGATCCAGAGACTGCCGGAGGGGGTCACAAAGGACAGATTAGTATGGCAGTAGAAAGAGATCTGTTGTATTTTCTTCAGTATTTTTGTTTAAGTAACTTTAAACAAATATGACCACCACTCCCTTAGCACCACTGGAGAGAGAAGTCAGGAGCCTTTTAGTCGGGTACAAATCAAAAACCTTTCTCTCTACCACCTTCAAAGACTAGTTTCTTTTCCCACTATATCACCTGGCTCCTTACCCCACAATTATTACGGCCATTCATGTTTCATCCAGAATACGTGTCATTTTCATATTGAAATTTAGTAATCTCTCACTTCCTAAATAATCTAACTACCTCATGTATATGTTGCGCAAGGAGAGCAAAATCTGTACAAAGAACATCTGTGAATGCAAAAAAACCCCAAACAACCCAACCAAAGCAAAGCAGTCCCATGTAACCCATAGGGACTTTAGATATCATATTCATCTGCTGTCTCTAGAGGTGCACAAGCAGGCCAGTACTTGATGTTTGACACAAGACAGCAGATAAATACAAAGCCATCAACATGGAGCACCTTTGTCAACTCTAGACCTAGACTGGAACCACTCAGGGCATGGAAAAGCTGTACAAAGCTTAGACTATAACTTGGATTAATGAGGTTTGAAGAAACAGGCATCTAGACAAAGAATGGCTTTGCCACAACCGAGACAATCTTTTCAGTCATCCTTATGATAAAGCAAACACGGGAATAAAAAAAATCAGAATAGCAGGCTAGACTTTTAATTTCCACTACGGGCCTCTTGGTACGCTCCCCATTTACAGCTTTGATAAAAGCAGGGAACCTGCCCTTTTTGATGAAAGCACCTGATTATCTCCACATAATGCAAACTAGATCCAGCAAGTTTCCCACCCAGAAATCAGATGGACTTGGCTTACAAATTGTGCCACAAATTTCCCCAACACCTCTTGTAACTTTTAGCACAACTAAACCAGAACAGACAATAATCACTGCTGCCTCTGCAATGTAGCAGGATTTTCAGTGACTGACTATTTAGTTCTTATCATCAGAGACTAGAACTCAAAATTTCTGAGATATGACCAGTCATGCAAAGCCTACATGGGATGGGAAACAAGCAGAACACTCAAAGATCCATTTGTAGTATATTCCAAATCATACCTTCTTTTTGTTCTTAATCTGCATAAGTTCCTGAGGGCTTGGAAGGATACAAGAAAATCGAGTAGGCTTCCTGGGGAGACTCTTCTCAGCTAGAAGGACAAAGCGTCGTTACAGCCAAACCTACCCCTGGAGTAGCACTCAGCCCACTATAGTGTCTCATCATAACTTTCAGTCATGGAGTCTTGCTGCAATGTGCTGCCCTGCAAATGGCAGTCACACTCCTACTACTCAATTACTACATTCCTCCCACCCACATTTTCTTCAGCATAATTGCATAGTAGCTTCTTGTCCTGGACAATTTCACACATCCACAAGATTTAATTTTCTGGCTATTTTGACTATCTACATTACTGATGCCTCGGAGAGCCCTTGACTACCTTAAAATACTAAGCACGGGTATGAATTTCACGTACTTTTGTCCCAAAGTGACCCACGAGATCTAATCCCCTCCCAGAAGAAATGCAACAGTTAGTAGGCATATATAGCACACATGTAATAAGCAAATATCCACCACGTACCTCCTTCTAGTTTTGAACACACAATAGCTACAGCGGTCTATAGTATAGCAGGACCAGTCAGCAAATATCAGGACCATTCTCAGCACATACACACTCAGAGTGTCAGGGTACCGCGGAGACTCTTACCTGCCTCACTTCCTCCTTCCAGTTCCATGCAGCCCTCCTTCATCTGGTCAGCCATAAGGCACCCACTGGTGGGAGGACATACCCCAGCTGGCTCTGAGACTGTGCTGGAAGATTTTCCCTCACTGAGTACTCTCTCATTATCTGTAGAAGTTAAAAAAAAACCCAAAAACCAAAAAACAAACAAACCCCCACACACACATTAACAAACCCATAAGCCAAGGAAAAAACTAGCAACAGAGAAATAATGAACTGATCACTCTAAACTGAACATGTGCTTATTCACACGAGTTCCCCCCAGTAACTGCGATTCCTCGGTATTTTGTCTACACGAATTCCATGGCACACCCTCCTTCTGTTGCAACTGCCAGTCTTGACATGGCCTTTACATAAAGCTTTATATAAAGCTCCTCAAATGAGAAGCACATTTTAATATCTGTAAATTTTACGAATAGCAAAGTTATTAACAGCGCGTAGTTATAAAACATGCAACAGGAAGACTGAAAACATATATTTAAGGAGCTTACTATATCAGCTACCAAAATGAGATCTGTAAGTTTGGGACAAGACTAAGCTTAATATCAAAATATTGAAGAAAGGGGTCTTACTATTGCTTGTTTCTTTGGTGCTGTTCATGGTTTCTGGGATGGATTTGATAACTTCCTTCTCTTGCTGAAGTATGTTACTCAGCACTTTGGCCTGGCAATGTGCTTCAGTGCTATCTATCACTGTCAGCAATGCTTCCAGAGACAGAAGATGGACAGTATACAGCTGTCCAGAAACTGGGAAGGCATTCTGGGAAATAAAACATAAGTATTAGTCAACTTTCATGCCTCTCTCACCATAATGGGGGAAGGACATTTCCCCCATAGCTTGGGGAAGCCTAAAGCATACAACAGAACACTCTAAACTTTTCACACAAAGCTTTCTAGCATATACCTAATGGCTTATCTGCTCTGACATTATTAAAACATCATGGCTATTCTTTTCTCTTCTGCTTCCACATGTTAAATGGCCTTCTTCATCTCTACAGACTACTCACCCCAAATCTTTCGATCACTCCCATTCTTAAGTTCTGCATCTGCACTTACCCTTTTCTGAGTTACCCGCTTCCCCTTCGCACCCCGCTGCTCCCTCCCTCCAGCCTGCTGAGGCGGCAGCCCCGGCCCGCGGTTCAGCACCTTGGAGAGCAGCTTGGTGAGCTCCTCGAAGAGGTTGGCACAGTAGTAGTCACAGTCGTAGTTAATGTAGAGCTCGGTCACGAAACTGGGAATCCTCCACAGCTGAACAATGGCTTCCAAAGCCATCTCCTTCATTTCATAGGGCATCTTTGGGTTTTCCACAGTGATTATTTCCATCAGCTTCTTGACATACATCTGGCAGAAACACAGGGCAGCTCAGTTTAAGGAAAGAAAAAAAGAAAGCAGGACAGTGAATAGCTTTGAGGACTACAGAAATAGATTTAGGCTTCATCTTCCTACATGATACTCCATCTTTAACGATGGCTCATTCTGAAGAGGTTGTAGAAAGGTTTCAAGTAGTTCTACCATTCGGTGCCCCTGGATTTACCATTCTAAACAAACAGTATGGAGGCAGGCAGTGCAGTACACCGGTCTCAAAGACATCTTACTATCCAAGAAGAAAAGACCTACACAGCCTACCCATAACCCACTGAGCCATTTATACAAAGGTAAACTGATATTTAGACTGTATCTTACTGCCTAGCTATATGCATTTAACTGAAGTCCAAGAAACTATTACTAGGCACCCAGTGACACTCAACTCACCTCCAGCTGGAATTTCAGATGCTCTCTCATGCTCTCAAAGAGAAGAAAGCACACCCTGAGGGAGGTTGCATACAGATTGAGCCGTTCAACGCTCAATAGCTGAACAAGAAACAAAAAAAAAAGCCCTTTAAGAATTACAAAGGCTAGTCATTATGTGCTGTAAGTAGCAGTACTGTGGCACTGCAGGCATCACCTGCAACAGCCCTGAGATCCACACTTTGCCTCCCATAGCAATGGTATTTCAAAAAACAATCCCTTATTCAACCTCTTGGTCTCACTTTTTGCTAGTGAGGATGAATATAATTAATTCCCTTCTGCTTGTGGTAGCACTTTTCCTACTACAACTTTGTTCTTTTGCCAAGTCCACAGATCCTCTTAGTGGAGAAGGAACTTGGGAGAAGACCTGCCTCTGAGATGGCCCTTATGCAATTAATAGCTTGGTACTCCAAAGATTCTGCCTACTACGAAGCTGGTAACTTGCATCCGTGATTACCTCAAAACCAATATTAACAAAACACAGTGTTATCCCACAGTAACAATTCATTCAAATCACCTTCACCCTTCTTGTCCCTGGTCTGAAGAAAATAGCACACAACAATCACTCTGGCTTTGCAACAGCACTGTTTCACTGGTGCAATTCAGAACTCTCATTGCAATGCAGCAGAAAGCTTATTTGGAGACTGATACCTGCCAAACCTCAGAATACTAAATTCTAACAGACTCTGATGCAAATCAGTATCTGACTCCCCAGTGCCATGTGCCATGCTAGCATAAGCCAGACTCACTTGAAATAGGTGTCGGCACAACTCCTCCTTCACAAGTCCCAAGAGGGACTGGCAGTTTGCAATGGGTGCTGACTCTAGGGCAACAGTTAGCAGCTGCAGCCCCATGTGGATCATCACCTCAGAGTTGTGGCGGTCATGAGGGTTGGTGAGTGAGATAAGAAAGCGGAACAGTTCTCTAATACATGGTAGTCCATATGGGACCAGTGCTGCTCCTAAAGGAAAATGAGAGAGATTAGCACTCTTAACTTTGCTTTTGCTTTTTTGCAGGTGCCTAACAAGTGTTAACAAATGAAATTGTTACACACCAGCTGAGGAGCAGGAGCTTATAACACTCTTAGAAGGAAGTGAAACAGAATAGCAGAAAGGAGAAAGGACTTCAGCAACATTGCCCATCTCTCACCTTCTTTTTGGGAAGACTGAGTAAAACGTACTCCTCGGGGATTTACATAGTCCATGTCATGAACTGAGGCAGAGTCAGAATGTTCTGCTACAAATGTGCACTCCTCTAGGACCTCAGGGATAGACTCAACAGAAGCTGACTGGACCTTCTCCTCCCTCAGACTTTCATTCTTCATTGATATCAGTCATTTGAGAATGAAAGAAGCAAAACAAGAGTTAACAAGCACTAGACAAGCTAAAAGAAAGGCTTATTTGTTCACAGTTCATTCAGAACTATTAAAGCTACACAGGTCACTCACAGAAGAGGAGCAGGAAAACAAAATTTAAGAGAAAAGAGTGCCTCTAGATAATCTGCAGCCCTCTCTGCCCCTTCACTTCCATCTAGTTCTTACCTATTTTACGTAACTCCAGGTTTCAAGACTAAGGACTTTACTTTGAAGATACTCCTATGACCTATCAGTTCTTACTGCCCCTGAGGTTAGGATTTGGCTCATTTTTTGGTTTTAAATGCTACATAATTTCAGCACACTATTTCTATCTATGCCGCCTTAGCATTTTTACCATCCAAAATATCTGCAGCTCTGAAACGTTCTCTCTGCAGTTCTAATCCATCCTCTCAACAGTATTACCGTTGCAGGCGAAGTAGAGACAACACAAAGGAAAACATACTGACAAAGGCCTTGGTTCAGGTTAGTTATATTTCACAGCAACAGCAATGCACATGCACAAACACCAAGAGCTTAATTTCTACAAACTCAAGAAAAACTGTTCACTACAGATAGTAAAATGAGTTCTCCTGCAGATTTCCCCTATGTTTCCCTCTAACAGTTTCTCCTGTAATTAAAGTTGATGGTATTAGCAGGAGTACAACTAGATACCCAGGTGCCTTGTTGGGCTGCACCGTTATAATTTCTGAGCCAATGGGGACGGTCTCAAAGGAAAACAAAGAATGAATGTTTGTGAATTTAAAAATCACTTAGAGACGGATGTTTTACTCCGACCCTAAGCCTTGAAATAGAATATAAACGCTATGACCAAGAAGAGAGAGAGAAAGAGAGTAAGTGTGCTAAATCCACAACTGATTATGCTGGGAGTTGGAACTTTTCTTTATGAGTTATATCCATGTACCTGGAGTTCAGGCTGATTTTGATTTTCAGTGACTTTGGCCTCATTTGAAGGCATTCCTGCATTAAGTCCCAAAGAAGTGACTTGGTCCAAGTCTGTCAGGTCTTCCTTGGAGGTAGTCTGTGAGGACAACTCCAAACCACTGTCTGGAGCAGGGCTGACCACAGATGAAACATTTTCTGAGCTCCCAGAGGAGCTGGGAGAAGTAGCATCTATGAAAGTAACTCCACTTGCTGATGAGAAACAGAAGCAAAAAGATCAGTGTTATTCTGTCCCTCAGCCACAAGTTCACGCGTTGAATACAGCAACAAAGAATTACTTTGACTACTACTTCACACTACAAATGATCTCAGATAGTTATGCATTAATGTAGAGAATGTAGGTAAATTAAGTTCTCTTTTGCCAAGTATTAACGAATCAAATAGATGAACAGGTGAGATACTAACAGTTCTTGAAATTAAAATACAATAGTTGGAATCTAACAGACTCAGCAAATAAGACAATTCACAGTTAGATAAAGGGTGCAGAGGGTTTCTATAATTAAGAAGAAATCTGAAAATAGTCCAAAATGTGTATTTTACTCTTTGATACAATGGCACAAGACTTGCATCAAGGATTAGTCATTCCTTCAAAGTGAGAATTTTTAACTTGATTGGAAGGCAAGACCTATTTCTTTAATTCTCCTTAAACAAATGGAATTGCAATAGAATTTAAATGGGTCTGAAGCGGAGCAGTGAAGTATTCTTATTTTTTCTATATATGAGATAGTGCTCCAAGAATCTAAGTTTTCCTTTAAAAGCAACCCACATATTTGCAGCTCTTATAGTTCTGAGGAGAACTTAAAAAATGTAAACCAAGTATTTAAAAAAAGAGAAGATACGCTGCAGGGCAGAGTAATAAAATAAAGGCACAAACCAGAGTTATGTTATGAATTTACATGTGAAATGTGTATGGTTTTGCACAGTGGTGTTTTATTGCTGACTCGACTTTTTGGAAATGTCTTAAGCAGGACGTTACTTGATTTTTAAGAAATGAAATGGAATACATGATCAGTTTTGCAATCCTTTCTTCACCTGCTAAGCTAGGATTCTGGCCTAAGAAGCACAATTAATACATTACCTAGCACTACAAGGTCAGAGTTAATGACATGCTTTCTAACACAATTCAATTTTCTCTCTAAAATGTTACAGGAGTTATAATACTGTTAACAGAATTTAATATCTATTTGGAAACTTAAATATAATGAGGATTTATGTAGCGATAAGCTCTCATCTGGATGGATGTTCTGAGTTATATGCAATTTGATCGCATTTATGATTTCCTTAGTTTTCACCAATCATGCTGTTGTATAAAAAACACACTTGGAATCGTTCACAGTACACTCAATAGTTTCCTGTGACAGAACTAGGTATTTTACACAGCTATTGTTTCAATTTTCCTGTCTGCTTCTTTTCACTGTTAATGTTTATCTCTGAGCCATCAGATTGTAGAGTACACATGAGACAGAGTACTTTGCAGCCAGAGGGACTCATTTATCCAGAGGAGAAATTAATAACAGTTATAACTATTTAGTCTATTCCTATACAACAGTAGGATATGGAAGCCCCCCAACATTATATTCTTGAGCTCTCAGCACTAGTCATATACTGTATCACTTCTGCAGGCTGATTCAAAGCACGTGAAAAAAGATTCATGTGTATACCCACTGGTTTCCTGCACACAATCCCCCTTCAGGTACTTTTGCTGTTCCCTCTACTTTTTTCCCTACATAATAACAGTCGTAAGTGCACCCCATATTTCCCTGTCCCTTAATGAGTGCAGCTTCCCCCCCGCCCCCAAATTTCATGGACTGTGGGTGCACACTTTCAGTCTTTACATCTGTGGTGAGAGATCTGTTCATTCACCCATCCTTGATACCTCAGTTTCTACACATCCCTCAGTTCTACCTATATATTTTCCCCAGTCACACTTTGCTCTTCCCTTGTTACCACCACACCCACACCCTTTGGTACACCCTTCAGGAACACAGCAAAGAAATGTCACTTAAGTCAGCAATCTCCTGTTGCATGAAACCTTCTCCCCAGCTCCATTCCCCTTAGCTCTCCTCTCGCCAGTGTTCTTGTTCTCAATCTCTTCCATGCACTTGCTGCACCCTCCAACTCCTCTGCACCACATGGCTGCCCATAACCTCAGCCACCTCTCCAGGTCCCCATTCCCTTTTGTACAAAGTACCCCTGTAAGGCACGCTGAAGGCAGAGAAATGCTGTCAAGCTAGCCACAGGACCATGCTTTCCTCCATCAACATGTATTCCATCTCCTTCAAACTCTCCTGGACCTGAAAAGCTACGATATGTTTTATTGCTATAGTCACTGAGAACTAATACCAAAAATTCTAATGCAGAACAACACGTTAAGAGAAATAAAATAAAGGCAGATTCCAAAAAAACTCTAGAATGGATGCTGCCTGGTCTCTGAAAACAGATTTCAACTCACCTGTGGTGTTACTAGCATTGGCTGCTGGTTGTTCTGTCCCAGGAGAGACCTTAGTTACATGGCGAGGCGGCCTTGGTGATCTCTTATGCTTTTTCCATTTTGATGATTCACTCATTCCTCCAGCTCTCATTTTCAACTGAAAACCATAAATCGTTAAGAAAATCAGTATAGCAAAACCACATAGCACAATGGATTACACAAGCCAACCCACAAAGGCTGTCTCAAACCTCTCAAAGTCAGGCAACAGCACTTAAACATATCACACAAATTAATCAGGGCCTCAAAATCATGCAAACCAGCCCCTGACTCCCCACTACCCACATATTAGCCAAAACTCCACACCTGAATCAAGGGACAATTTACTGCAGTTACTCTGCTATAATATATACTTAACAGTTCAATTATCACAGCACTCCCTCTTCCCTATCAATACCTCCTAGCTTTGCATTAGGATAAAGAATTCTCTTAGACCTCCAGGCACATGTCAAATCTCTCTGCTTTTGCCAATGTTTCCAGACTTCTAAAGTGCATCAATTAAATTACATAAGCAAGTACTAGTTAGGTTTGACTTTCAATTAAAATTTCACCATCTATACAAGAAGGATGAGAATGACCACCCAGTCCCACGCTGCANACTACCCACATATTAGCCAAAACTCCACACCTGAATCAAGGGACAATTTACTGCAGTTACTCTGCTATAATATATACTTAACAGTTCAATTATCACAGCACTCCCTCTTCCCTATCAATACCTCCTAGCTTTGCATTAGGATAAAGAATTCTCTTAGACCTCCAGGCACATGTCAAATCTCTCTGCTTTTGCCAATGTTTCCAGACTTCTAAAGTGCATCAATTAAATTACATAAGCAAGTACTAGTTAGGTTTGACTTTCAATTAAAATTTCACCATCTATACAAGAAGGATGAGAATGACCACCCAGTCCCACGCTGCACAGTCTGCAGCTCTGTCACTTATCTCTTGCCTCAACTCACTCTTCATCTTCATAGCAATGCCATGTTCACTTTCCTCCAGGTATCTTTCACTATTAACAAGTGTTTCTCTAACACTCCACTCACTCCTGGTACACAACACATTGCAAATACCCCCCTAGCGGTTTAGAAACAAGCCATATNTCTTTGATTGGGCCAACAAGAACCACAATAGGAGCAATGCAGAATGCATGGCACTTGCTGCAGTGTGCTGTTATTGTGGGCATGCACAGATGCTCCAGAACTTCCTAAAAAACAATACGATA